>CM063602.1:14228052-14454403 GCA_032356905.1 Salix exigua | reverse complement strand
ATTAATCACATCGATCTAAATCATTGGGGTTGGATGATAACTCAATTTCAACCCTCTCCAAAAGGCCCTCCAACTGGTCTCGTACATCTCTGCCTCGCTTCATGCTCCTTACCTGATACCATGGGTAACAAGGTACTACAGATAAGAAATCACTACAAAGAAAACTGAAGGGCTAAGCCGAGTGTCAAGTGAGCTCTACTGTCAAATTTGAAGTTTAAAATATATACACTTCAAGTCTACCATGAGTAATTAACATGAACAAAATAAAAATTTGTAACCACTCATATTGTGATGGCAAGCATCATTCAGTTCAGTGTTATGGGTTTGTAACCCCTCTTCCAAATTTCAAACTAAAAATGGGTTTGAAACTCATTCGTAACGAGAAAAACGAGCAACTGTACGTAATAATGACGGGGATGAAGGACCAACGGTAAAGGAAGATTATGAATGTTTGATCAAGATTCAGCAAGGAAATCAAAATAGTTTTTGTAATTCTATGGTAACTACTATATCTGTCAACCATCCTTTCACGCTAACATCAAATATATTATCAATTTCAATCAAATGATAAAATTGAAAAAATTGAAAAAATTGAAACTTTTGTACTGAATATATTAAGCTATTTAAACTCAATCCGAAAATTAAAAGAAGGAGGACCGAAGTGAAACATTAACATCTAATTAATTTAAATTGAAGGACCCAATCGAACTAGATCAAAACTTATATAACAGAAATCATCACCATACATAAAATTCAAAGTACAGGGACTGAAGTGCAAAAATAACAAAACCGGGGGGCTCTCTTGTACTTTTACGTGCAGGAGAGAGAGAAAACGGGGCAAGCAGCTTTAACTGGCCACCTCCGAGTCCACGGCCACCATGTGATAATACGCACCGCACCGGGAGGAAGACCACGCGGAGGTGCTTCGAAGGAGACGCCGGTAGCCCATCTCCATCGACGCGAGCACCCCTCACGCGCCACCTTCACAGGGCGTGAGGCGGAATACTATCGGTCGCATGTTCCGCACGCGCCAACAGTATTTCAAAAAAATAATAAAAAATGATGGCCAATTACCGGTCTATCCCTGTGCCTATTTCATCAATTTTGTCTTATTAGAGGCTATATCTGTATTTATCCATTTTCAAAAAATATTAAAAAAAAAGGTGTGGTGAACCGGATCGGACCGTACGCGTGCAATTACCTCCGTGACCCTCAGCCCATAAGTCGTTTCTTGTCCTATTCGAGGGGCAAAGGCGTTAATCCATTGTTCATCAAAGGGGGGGAAGCTCACGTACGCGCGTGAAGCACCGAGAGTTTTTGTTTTTTGTCTTATTACGAGGTATTATGGTTATTTTATTGTGCACAGTAATGTTAATAATAAAAAAAAAAATCCCTAATTCAAAGGCTAAAAGTCAGGTGCACTGAGGGGCAAAATAATAATTTCACTGTTGAAATCCATAATGAACTGTGTGTATATCTATAGTGAACGATAGAGCTCCTTGAGGGTTTTTAAATAATAATAACACAGATTATCAATTACTGATTAAAAATATTTACAATGTATTATTCAGTTGTTAATTACAAAAATTAATTTCAATCTCATTACTATCAACGCAATATATTTTTTATCAATTAAATACAATCTGATTTCTTCCGCAAACGACGAAACGCATTGACTGGGTGAGTTTCGCGTTATTCCGACTTCGATGACCCGGTTGCCAAAATTCAGTTGCCTTTGAATTTCGAGTGATCCCTCTTGAGCATGTATGATTTTGCAACTGTTCTACATCATCCTCCCAGGAATTTTGAAAATTGGAGTAGAATCGAAGTAATCACTAAATTTCTCAGCATCAAGTGTTGCACTTGAAATAAGCAACTTTAAGCCAGGAATTGTATATCAAAGACGTCATCCACCATCCACTTTACCCCTTCCGAACACGGAATCGACGCCTGATCATGCTCCTCAACTAAGATGATCAAATCGAGTTTCTCGTGCCCCCAACAGGTATGGATATTCAGCAACTACTATTGATAGTACTCTTGTGCCTAAGACTTATGCTCAGGCTTCTACCCAAGACTGTTGGGCACAAGCAATGCAGGAGGAACTTCAGGCTCTTAAGGATAATCACACATGGGATATTGTCTCTTGTCCACGTGACACCAAACCTATTGGTTGCAAATGGGTATACACTGTCAAATTAAAACCTGATGGGTCTGTGGATCGGTACAAAGCACGGTTAGTTGCCCTTGGAAATTGCCAAGCAAATGGAATTAATTATGAGGAGACATTTGCACCTATTGCTAAAATGACGACCATATGAACTATTTTGGCAATTGTTGCTTCCAAAAGATGGTCACTTCGGCAAATGGATGTAAAAAATGCGTTTTTACATGGCGATCTAAAAGAAGAGATCTATATGACTCCTCCTCCCGGTATGTTTACTCCCCCATCTGATAAAGTTTGTTGGTTGAAACGTTCATTGTATGGTCTAAAACAAGCACCTCGAGCATGGTTTGAAAAGTTTTGTACTACTCTGCTGGATCTGCAATTTATTCAAAGTCAATATGATTCCTCCCTATTTCTTTAGCATACTGCTAATGGTATTGTTGCTCTTCTGGTATATGTGGATGATATTATTATCACAGGATCTGATATTCCACTCATTGAGAATTTGCAGCGTTCTCTTCACACTGCATTCTATATGAAAGATCTAGGAGAACTACATTATTTTCTTGGCCTACAGGTGCACTCTATGACTAACGGAATATTTTTACATCGGCACAAATATACCCAAGAGATACTTATTTTGGTCGGTCTTGAATCAGGAAACAGTGTTCTTACACCTCTTGAGATTAATTTAAAACTTTGTCAGAATGATGGTGATTTATTGTCTGATCCTTCCATATACAGGCAATTGATGGGCAGTTTGAATTATTTAACCATTACTCTGCCAGATATTTCTTTTGCAGTACAACAAGTTAGTCAATTTTTACAGAATCCTCGTCAATCTCATCTAGCTGCTGTCAAGAGAATTATTCGTTATCTTAAAGGCACATCTGGAAGAGGAATATTTTTTCCTGCCGATAATTCCTTACAATTAACAGGTTATAGTGATGCAGACTGGGCAGGATGTATGGATACACGTCGATCTATTACGAGATGGTGTATGTTCCTTGGAAATGCTTTAATTTCATAGAAAAATAAAAAGCAGGATCGTACTTCAAAATCTTCCACGGAATCTGAGTATCGAGCTATGTCCGCTGCATGTTCTAAAATTGTGTGGCTCCGGGGTTTGTTACAAGAACTTGGATTTCCTCAACATCATCCTACATCACTTCATGCTGATAACACGAGTGCTATTCAGATTGCCACTAATCCCGTGTTTCATGGACACACCAAACATATTGAGGTTGATTGTCACTATATTCGTGAAGCTCTTGATAATAATATTCTTACACTTCCTCATATTTCCACTGAGCATCAAACGGCTGATGTCTTTACGAAGGCTTTGTCTCGGCATCGACATCAATTCATGATTGACAAATTGATGCTTCTTGATCGGCCAGCATCAATTTGAGGGGGGATGTCAATATATGGAAAGTAAATCAGAAATATATGGGTGGCTATTGTAACAGCAAATCTTGTATTTATTACATGCTACAAATCAGGATTCATATACTGTAAATTAGGAAGTATTACATGTATTTAGAGGACTGAATTCCTCCTTGTAAAGGAAATGAAAATACAGAACAAATTTGATATTTGTGACATTGAGCATCTCCTAGTAGATTGTCATTATGGGACATGGACAATTCAATATAAGAATTATCATTTAGCACAGCACGGTGTCAAGTAACATTCTCCAAAATATCTAGATATAAACACATAGGTCTTCGTGCACAGATGTAATCTATGATGCAAACAATATAAAACCTACCGACGATTGAGTGTTCAAAATAGGTAATTATGAACAATTTCTGTCACAAAATGCATGAAATGCTTAGCTTTTACCCATTTCTGATAAAAATGAATATGAGCTCTTGCATTTCCAAGACATAAGTGGACAGGATAATCATGCTATTAAAAATTGAACATACCAAACAATCATGTTTGAAATGTCTCCAAAACTAGTCAAATGCTTTTACTGATTCCTACCTTCACAGGGTAAAGTTGCTTAATTTTGTTTTTAATGTCAAAAGTGAGTTCTTCTAAACTCCCACGTAATCTTTTAATAAGAATAAGAATTAAGAAAAGGTCAAATTGTTTGATATATGTACTAAAGCAATGAACAAAAACAGTTTCTTTTCCATATGGAATGCAAAGAACCATTCCATTTACAAGGAAACCAACATCAGGGGCTCTTTTATCGCAAACCTCTATCAATTACATATTGTGTAAAGCACGCCATGGAAGCAGCCGCTTCAAAGCAGTTAACAGAATCCCTCTCTGAAGCTGCAATCGCTAGCTTGTTTCTGATGATCATTTGGGATGATACTTTCCAAAAAGAAGAGGAAAGGCCTCCTAAAAAGTATATGACTTATAACTGGTGTGGAAATAGTTGAAATATTCTTTAGATGGGTACTTGTGAAGTAGTATACTCGATTGATAGTTTATTAAATGAACAAGAACTCAAATAGAAAAAATATTTAAAGTTCAAGTAGAGATAGATTTTGATAAAGTATAGATTTTGATAAAGTTCGCATTTCCTACACACGAATAGGAAAAGAATAGCAAGTTGAAAATCCCTTACTTGGCGATTTTATCCTATATAAAGATTTGGTAAGCATTGGCAATACTTTCCATCCACTTTGGACACTATGTTCACCTACGTTACACCTCAGGAGCTTGGCATGTCCATTCTAAAACAAAGTGATAATAATCCTTCATCATGAAAAGAAAGTGATAATAATCCTTCATCATGAAAAGAAAAGGGTTAAATTTCATGCATCCTAGAAGAACTCAAGAAAGTGTCTCCCAGTACTCAGTAGCTGTATGTTTTTCCCCTTTTCTCTCTGTGGGCGCCTGCAGGAGGAGCAGAGAGCAGAAATTAATCACAATGGCTTTATCTATGGATGCTCTTTGCAATTTATAATCGCATCATAAGAACCACCACATTACTCATAACAGAAAGAATACTATCTTTAGCATTGGAGCTGGAGTATTGACAAAGACCAAATTTAATGGATGGATGAGCAGTTTTTTTAATCATTGTAAGAATATTAGCAAATAGTAAAAAAAAGAAAATTAATTAAGATTATCACAATTTGTTGAGAATGTGCTTCCATACTTGCTTGAAGGATGCTCCATTAGATACTCAAAGTACCCCTCCCAGAACCTGCAAGAAAATCAAACAGAGCATCTAAAATCTCCATTTCTTTCTTTTTGACAATTAACAATTCATTAAAGCAACACCACAATAGGATTATGCAAGCTGTTTTCAAGACAAAAGAAAAGGAAGTTAAAGATAGGATTAAAATATGATACGAAAGAAAGGATGAATACAAATCCTAGTTTAAAGCAAACAGGACTCATTTTACAAAAGACTATAAAATTAAGTAATGACAATAAATTAAATCCAGTAGAAAATTACTAAAAGCATACCGTAGCTCCTCCCATATACACAGAGTAATAAGATGATGTTGGACATAGTCAGAAACATTATTAGCATCTCTTTTATAAATCTCAGCAGAATCTTCAATGGTTGACACATCATTCCGGGAGGTTGCACAGCTAATTGCTGTTTTACGCTGAATTTACATGGATAACATATAGGGAATTAGTTAGCATGAAAGGTCACACAGGATGAGGCTGAGTTAGGGAGAGTGAAAGAAGCTTAGATTCTGACGCAACCAATTTACTTGTAAGTGGGTAACCATCACCAGAGAACTTAATCATCAAATCCACAATGACTTAATTTTGTGATGTAATTCAGAGATACATTTTAGAAATTTTCAACCAATAGCAATTCTCCCATGCTTAAAGAAAGCCTTGATGCATCTTCTACAAACTAGTTCTTTTACAGGAATAAACTGCACATCGGTCAATTCACAGTGACATCTCTGCAAGAGTAAAATCCAGCAAATAGTTAGCTTAATCATATGCATAGAAAATATTCAATAAGTTTATTCTCTCCAGCATACTGAGTGTATATTCTCCCTTGTACATTCAACAAATCTACTACCACCAATCAGTGCTGCAAAGCCAGTAAATAAAACATCAATCAATATGTAGAACTCTTTTGAACTATAAAGCAAATAAAATTGAGAATCGAAAGGCATAAAATGTTGTCTAAAACATGTCAATGAAAGGTTTAACCTCTTGCAGAAGCATACCAAGGATAGTGCCATACTCAAAAGGTGAAAGTGGATCATCAGTGGCTCTTAGTTTAAGAAGACGCAGCCACAAACCCAGTATAGAAGTAAAAATAATACTTCAAACCAGAAGTACATGATTATCGAAAGAAGACAGACATAGCAATTCCAGCATTGTTATCAACTTGAAATTATACCAAAATTACATTTTGTTTTCCATATCACAGAAGCAGAGAAATAGAAATCAGATTTGAACAAATAAATTTTACCTATCCTTGCATAGTTAATTCGTAATTATATTGCATGTATGTAAGTTGCATCTTTGAAAAGTTAAATGATGGTTCCTGGACTTAGAAACTTAAACTAATTGCATAACATGTCCCATTACAAGCAGGACTTTTCCTTCCATCAAGAGAAAACAGTAATAACAATACCCCTTTCAAACCCAGGAATATGGGAGAAAATAAAGACAACAAAAAAGAAGCCTTCTCGGATGAAGTTGGTCCACAATATAAAAACATATTCAAGCGGCTAGGATGATAGGCTGCTGCATCCTAGAGGTATGTCTGGTATTCTGATTGATTACAGTGAAACTCTAAATAACAAGAAAGGGAAATAACAATAGATGGGGAGACAGGTGAGGTGTTGTACATTATATGTAATTACATGCTTAGCAGTGCAATACCTACTAACAAGCATTCAAGCTACAACTTAATTGCTGGCAACAAGCATAACCATCATTATTGTCATTTTCAAAATAATTGCACGTCTTTATGCTTCTCCAATTCTCAGTTAAGCAAATAACTGAACATCCATCTCTTATATATTATATATTATATATTATATATTATAAAAACTATACCAATATAACAGAAAGGCAGAGCAATTACAAAACCTGTCGATTATATATAGATAATAGTCTAGAGAGCTTTGATAAACAATTTATGTAAACATGCAGTAAATTTAACCAAGGAGAGAAATGAGTACTTCATAAAGATTTCATGGTGCATCCAAGTATCACCTAAGTTGAAGGTCATGATCTTCTCCCCAAGGCTTGTTACAGCCTTTAAAATATTGCTCAGATGAGTTGACCAGACCAGCCTTCATCTGATCTATTCCCGTTTCATTGGGGTACAATAGATTCAGTATCTCACCCCGCAAAGTACTTAATCCTGGCTCCGGAGTAGGGGGTATTTCCTCTGAGGTACAAGTTCGATTATACTCAAGGTCCACAACCACTACCTGCAATATAATGAAAAAGGGACAGAATATCATAAACCAAAGCTCAAGAAATTGACCTAACAATAAAAAGCTGAAAGTATTTCAGTCAAATATCATGAAATTCTGACATAGAACAGAAAAGGAAAGAAGATGCATATTGATTGAATATCAGCCTGTACAAGCAATATAAGACAACATAGCAATACTCAAAGCTAAACTAAACCTCAATCCAAAACTAGTTAGGGTGAACAACGAGATCTACCTCCACTCAGTTCTAAAGGCTAGAAAACCATGGAGCAATCTGCCACCATCTAATAGTAATGAGAAGTATATTAATGTACAAAGCTACACATGAAAAGGATTATTATACTGGACAATATTTGCACAACTCCTTAATTGAAGAGAGAAACTATCACCAATCAAAGTGTAAAATAGGAGAAAGGGGAGCCAAGCATACTGCTGAATCAGATAAGATTACATGACAGAATTCTCGCAATTATATCACTAACCGAAAATTTGATATACTTTGATCTTAAACTGTAAAAGTGATCCCTACCCATACATGTCATTATATCTTAGGTTGCTAACCAAACAAAAAATTCAAGAGTGATATGAAACTCTCTTATGAAGTAAGGTAGGATCCTACCCACATTCTGCATTTGAGCTTCTACTTATGCAATGTATGCTGTAAATATCCCTACACTATTTGCACCATTTTTCAGGAGAAGCCATCCACAGTTTGCTCAACATGGAAATCAAAGTTCTATTCATTTCAGGATTTAATTTCAAGTTACATCATATGATGAATGCATCCAGTATTGTTTTGAATTGTCCGCACCTTGCTCCTTCACTAGACACTCACTCCTCTTTCCTAGCTACTAACTAACAGCCAACAGAAATATCAAGCCCTCTACGTAGACCACCTCAAGGCTGGCCATGCAAAAGTAAAAGGCATGGACTAGTAACAGGTAACAGTTCATCTTTCAAGGGCGTAACCTGGAAAACAAAAACTCAGTGATCTCTATTGAGCAGGATGTGTATATTAATTGTTCTTTCCAAGAAGCTTAAAACACATGGACTAGTTCATGCTGTGCATTCTATAGAGCAAAACTAGAAACCATACCATAGCATTTTCAAATTATTCTACTCTGTTGAGCTGTCCCTAACACAAAAGAGCTGATAATGAAATGCTGCCAAATTCCTGCTAAAGAAAAATAAAATATAAACACAAACAATAAAGAATAAGGCATGATAAAATATTACCAACTAAGACATCATTTATTAAGCCAAACAGGTGATTCAACCATAATTTTAAGCAAAAAACTTACACCATCCATTGCAAGGTGTACCAACAGATGAATGGAGACCTGTCATATAAGGTGTAGAAACAATAGTCAACTCCACTGAAAAATAGTACTGGAGTGTAGACATGCTTCGGCACAACAAACATAAAAATAATTAGAGGTGATATTCACATGAATATATGATTAGCCTATCTAGAGCAAGAAAAACATTTCAGCTGCAATTTTCATCTAGGAAGATGAAAAAAGGTTCTAGCATAAGAAGACAAACCTAGAAGTGACATTCCAGTCTGGTAAATGAGCAATGAACTTCCATATAATTACAACTCACATGCCACATAAAGGGATAAATCAAATGACATATGGCCTCTGATGCTAGGGTTGAAAGTGAATACCTGCATCAAAATTTGAATATAGTAAAATTAAAAACTTAAAAAGATATTAAAAAGTAATATTTGAACTAATTTTACTAAGAATATAGTGAAATTCTGCATAAGATAAATCAAGAATTTGCAGAGTTGCTTTGGTAAAGAATGTAGACAACATTTTAGCACAGCTTGTGGCCTTGAGTTAGAGAGAATGTATATATGAAAAGGATTTGCATCCATTTAATTTCGAAACAAGTCTTAAGATTTTTACAGAATTTCCATCTTCAAAAAGATTGCTGACTAGAAACAGATCATGATAATTGAAATCCAATGCTCACGACAAAAACAGATCCAATAAATTTCTAATGTACTTTTCCTTAATTGTTTATGAACCCAGGGATTAACAATTGGAAAGAAGGTAATCAAACAATGGGAGCTAGAGGCTAGAGCAGCACAAAAATACATCTAAATGAATACCATGCCATTTATCAATAACATAATTGGATGTTGAGTCCTCTAACATTCCCAAGAAATCAAACCAACAATACACTTCACCTCTAATAACACACCCATGGAGCCTTGCACTAACCCAAGTCATCTCTGCCATTTAGTGTGCATTTAAACAGATATTACATAGCCAACATCACTAAGTGAAATTCACCGTATCATTCTTATACGCATAACATAACATAACAAAGTTGAAGCAGAATTCAAGGATATTAATACATAATCAGGAACCTGAAGATGATCATTCAGAAACTTGATCAATAAAACCAATGCACAAGTTTTAATAAGCATGCAAACAAACCTTTGATGACTTCTGAAATTTTTCAGTGTAGTGAGAATAGTTAAGAGAATCAAATAAATGGATATAAATTTGATTACTTCTCTTAAACAATAATTATCTCTGCAAGGTTCAAAGAGATACTTGTTGGAACGAAGTATAATTCTCCTTTCAAGAAACACAGCAGTAAAAAGTTTGAGCAAGTTGTCCACATCCAAACACTGTACCAATGGCTGAAATGATATCTGCATTCAGCAAAATCAAAACTAATTATGTGAATTTTTGTTAACCCTCCACTACACCAAACAATCAGCAAAGGCACAATCCAGCTAGCAAAACCGAAGGGACAGGAAGTCATACCTCAACATGGGGGAGTCCATCTTTGGGTGGAGCCTCAACGGAAAGCAGGCATTTCTCAATGGCAAACAAGACCAGGTCCTTTCCAGGAATAGGGAAAGGTACATTGGAGACTATGTATGATATAACATCCCATAATGTCTTGCTGAAACATGAAAAGGATACAGCAGAATTCCATTTTTTTAATGAACTGATAAACTTATCCATACCATATCTTACAACTATTAATTCATATTTTGATGCTGTAAGGGTCGAGTCATGAGTGCATGTATACCAGGAAAAAGTTAGTAAGGTCCCAATTATCACCTATTGCTCACCGTATCAGAGAACCTTCCATAACTAAAGATACTTGCCTACTTCCTGCAGGGGAAAAGCAAAGTGCAAATAACTCCTCTAGTGCAGTTCTAAGAATACCAAAACAATATGAATCTTCTAAACAAACCCAGTTCAAGATTTATCAAGAAAGACAACATTAATAATATACGGTTGGATCATGCTGCATGTTCATACTTCAAAGTTTCAAGCAAAGCAAAATTCAATCCATTCACAAGAATACAACAAATCTAATTTACAGCAAACTTTAATTGTGAACTAACCAAATAGCTGACAGGATAAAATAAAAAACGTTACCAGTAAAAACAATGGGGTAACTCTTTGGAAATGTGGAAGAATCATTTGAATCGAATCCCGACGGGTAAAACTCTACACCAGCAGGACGCACACACTGCCGCGCACCAATAATTAATTAATCAAAATCAGGGGGGACATACAGTTGGGAGTTGAGAAGGCGGCGGAGGATAAAGAGAGTGATTATCTGGAGGATATTGATCGAGTAGAAAGGGCAAATACAACACTGCATCCCATGATATCCTTTGTTTCCATCCATAGTTCTCATCTCCGGACCCAACCCCCACGCTACAAAATACTCGAAGATCCCCCATTTTCTTTTATTTTATTTTCCTTTCTATTCTATTTCAAAGAAACTTAAACCTTAGACAACACCAACCTCACCGCCGAATTTGGCCCTTCTTTTGTTTTTCAAGATCAGGAAAGAGAGAGAGAATAAGTAACTGGAAGTTGCCCCGTCGAATACAAAAGCTGTTATGCCAGCTTTTGTTTTGTACTAACGACTAGTAGATGAATGGCTAGGATTAACTATTTACTAACTAGATCTACGGTCAAATAAATAAAGACTGTTTACAACAACGTTATGCGATAACATGCATGTTTCTCTCCCTTGGGCTGCTTGGGTGCTGAGGAGATGAGCTTCTCTCCCTTGGGCTGCTGAGATGGGCCTTTTGGTTTTATTGGGCCGATCCTTCAAGATCCTTTGTCTGTTCTATGGGCCAATTTCCGGGAGTCTCTCCTGTTGGCCTTGGTGCTTGGGCCTGGTCTGGTTGGTTCCTCTTTTGGTTTCGTTTTGTGGAAAAGGAGCATGTTCTCTTCTCCGCTTGTTTTTGTATATTAGCTCTGTTTTCTCCGAGGTTTTTCCTTCTTTTTCTTTTTTTTTATATTCTCGAACTTGCTAGTTTTCTAGCATTGTTTGTCTTGATCTTCTATAATACTTACATTTGATAAAAAAACATGTAAGTCATATTCGAGGTAGCGTATTGGACTTTTTAATTTTTTTCTCATATTTATATATCTATACTCTTAGTTCGACTTTTAATTTTTATTGTTATTTATCTTTGAATTAAATACAGTTTGTGTTAAAAACAAAGTGAGTTTAGTTTTGGAGGCGTCAAATGAGAGTGAAACTCTCTCTTATGCATGTATAGTAAATCTTTTATTGTTACTAATTTGTTATCTTTGTTTTTCATATGTTTTGTCTATATATAGATTAGTATTTTTAAGTTTAAAATGATTTTTATTTAAAAAGAAATTAAATTATTTTTTATTTTTTAAAATTTATTCTTGATATTATTATATTAAAAATATTTCAGAACACTGAGATTAAATTAATTTGAGATTTTAAAAAAATGTAGTTCATTTATATATATATTTTTTAAGGCATTAATAGTAAACAAATATCAAAATATATAATCAGTCTCACATATTTTTAAGAAAAAAATACCTTAAAATAATCTTTATCATTATTTTAATTGGCTTGTCCATAATAAAATGAATATATAAAAAAGCTAAATAATCAAAATTTTTGTAGGTTGATTATTTCGCTCATATGAGTAGCATCATAAGAAAATCTAGGACCATTAATTTTTTTTTACATGTTAAAAAGTTTTGGTACTATTTGGCTCGAAGTGAAGGGCTAGTGGCTCGTATATTTTTTTATTATAGATAATTTGGCCCAATTTTCCCACATATTTTGTCTACGTATGAATTTTTATATTTTTTGTTTACATGATATTAGATCTCCAATATCATACATAAAAATCCATCAAAGTCAATTTTTAACAAAAACAACATCGACTAATGAATTATTTCGATTATTATTCTCATTGTTATTATCAAGATTGTTAAATTATCAAAATTATTATAGTTGTCATTATAACCATTATTGTAAATAATTAATATTCTAATTATTATTGGCAATATTATCATTGTCACTATCATTATTGTTATTAAATTAAATTAAATTATTTTTTATATTTTAAGATTTATTCTTCATATTATTATATTAAAAGTATTTCATAAGGACCGAAAAAAAGGGATTGAAACTAAAATAAAAAATAAACGAATAAGAACCAAAATACAAAACAAAAAATTATATATGTAGAAACAAGGCAAAAAAAATCCTCGTTACGGCAGAGTGCGGGTCAATGGCTCGTTTATTCTAAAACAAAGACATTTTGAGTTTTATTTTTTAAATGAAACAATACCACGTGGATAAAAAACACTAAAAAAGTATAGAATGTTTTACCATCTGAACCTAGGTTGTCAATTCTATTTCAATTGGTGTTTTGTTTTTTAAATTGAAAAAGAATGTTTCGGTTTGAAGTGTTGTAGAGTTTTGTTTTGGGAGTTGTACTGTTTATGTTTATATATATATATATATATATATATATATATATATATATATATATTGTGAGAATGTCATCATCAATATCATAAGGTCTTTATATTCTCTTATTGCTTTTAAATTTTAAGTTAATGTATAGAAATATGCAAAGAGACTCCTCGCAAAATTTCATAATAATCTAATGGTCGAAATGAGAGATATGATTGATATTCTAAAACTATTAATTATTTATAAAAAAACACTCTTTGGCAAGAACGTAATGGGTGAAATGTAACTAGAATGTTCTGGGAGGAATTTTGGGCGGAATTAATTGAACGTACCAAGATTCTGAGCAAGATAAAATATGAAGCTCGAGAATAAAGTATACAAGGAGGGGGAGGTTTATAATAATTCAAAATGTTGTTATAATACAAAATTTAGGTAAAAAAAAACAAAAGGGGTTGAAAATAAGAAAAAAGGGAGAAAGATGGGGCCAAAATGGAATTAAGAAGAGATGAGACTATATACCCAACCCTTCTCTCATCCATGGGCGGCTGATAACAAGAAGAAGGGGGGGGGGGGATTTCAAATTTTTCCTTCATCAAACTAGGAATAAACACCTAAAATTAGTAAACTTATATAAGACTTTGAATTATTAAGTGGAGGAATATAATCAGGTGGAGAATTAACAAGAAGAAAAGTGAAGACTTAGTGAAGAAAAGAGGGGGAAGAGTGGTCGGCTATATACAAGGAGAAGAAGACTAAGATTCTTCTAAAATTTGTGAGTAAAGTTTAGATTCCATTTAAGTAAGGGGTTCTAATTCCAATTTCTATGAAATTCAATTTGATTAAAAGTTCATGATTTTCTTGAATTGGGAATTAGGGTTCTTTAACATAAAATGTTAGGAAAATACAGAAACAAGTGAGATTAAATGAACTAGAATAATCTAAGTGGCTTGAAGAAGAAGAAATAAGTGCATAAAAGGGAGAAAAAGGAACTAGTTCCCTTGGCCATGATCTTGGTTGAAATACTACAGAGAGGGAATGAGAACTTATTATAAGCAAGGATTAATTAATGTAACACCCTCAAATTATAATATCATGAAATCTCCCAACATTTCTTTACCAATGTCAAGTATTGGGTAATATGTCTAAAATTATGGGATATTTTTTTGCTAGCACTACCGAGCTTCCATTCATCTTAAAATTTTAACCAGATTTTATTCAATATATTTTAAGGTTTCTTAGAAAATTTCAGCTCAATCCGATGGTCAAATCGAAAATTACTTCTAACGTAAAACTAGTTGAATTGTGATTTTTGTCAAATTTCCGAATTTCTCTAAAAATTCTGAAATTTTAACTGAATCTAAGGTATCATATTAAGAGTTACGATTAATTTTAACCCAAGCTAAGGCTCCACACAAAATTTCAGAATTTTTAGATAATTCAATCAAGAGTTACGATTTTTTTTTGTTTTACATAAAACTAGTCAATTTATGATTTTTCGGCCGGAGGTTTTACAATTAACTTGGTAAAAATGACCTTGAGAGGACATAAATGAGATGAGTTGACATGACTAAAGGAAAGGCATGGTTGTGACTGATGAGGAAGCAAGGATTGAGATACTCCAAAATAGTCCCTTTTTTCCCATGTTTATACTTTATATGTATATGCTCTTAGTTTTTGTTTGTAACTTTTATTATTTTTTCTTTTGTTGAGGTTATGTTTTTTTTTAATTTAGTCCTTAAATTTTAATATGTGTTGGTGATCATTTGTAAAAATGATATTTCTAATTTTTTACCATTTGTTCTATTTTTTTATAGTTCAAGTCAAATGATTTTCCTAAGCTAATAATTTTTTTTTGTCTTGTCATTTATTTTATTTTTTTGCTTGATCTTTTGTTAAAGTTTTTAGGTTTTTATTTTTATTTTTCGAGGTAATTTTTTTCCTATTATTTATCCAATAATAATAATTTTAGTTTTTTTTTCTTGCTTGCTCTTTTGTTAAAGTTTTTGCTTTTTTTATTCCTCGGGGTAATTTAATATTTTTGTTTTGTTTTAGCAGTTATAGTAATAATAATTTTAGGTGTTCTAATCATGATAATAATAGCAATTGTAATTTATTGTAATGTTTATAATGCTTATGATGTTAATAATTATGACTTTGATGGTAATAATAACAATAACTCATAAAATAATATAAAGAATATCAACAATGACAAAAACAATTGAAATAATGATAATACTAATTATAATTTAAATGATATTAATAAGAATAATAATGGTGGTTATAATAATGATTATTGTCGTAATAACGACAATGATTATAATAATAATGATGGTGGTAGCAATAATATTGCCAATAATAATTTGAATATTGATTATTTGCAAAAATAGCTATAATGACGACTTCAATAATTGTGACAATTTAACAATCATGATAATAACAATGAGAATAATAATCGAAATAATTCATTAATAAATGTTGTTTTTTGTTCAAAATTGACTTTGTGGCTTTTTTATATATGATATTTTAGATCTAATATCATGTAAATGAAAAATATACAAAGCCACATGTAGACAAAATGAGTGGAATAATTAGGTCAAATTATCTATAATGAAAAATATACGAGCCATTTGCCTGCAGCTCGTCGCAACCAAAACCAAATTTTTAATATGTAAAAAAATATTAATGGTCCTAGATTTTTTATGATGTTATACATCTAAGCGAAATAATCAACCTACAAAACTTTCAATTATTTAGTTTTTTTATACATTCCTTTTATTATAGATAACGTATTTAAAATAATGATAACGATTATTTTTAAGGTATTTTTCAGTAAAAATATATAAGACTGATTACATATTTTGATATTTGTTTAATATTAACGCCTTAATATATGTATAAATGAACAAATGATGTTTTAAAATCTCAAATTAATTTAATCTAAGTGTTCTTAAATACTTTTAATATAATAAAATCAAGAATAAATCTGAAAAAAAAATATTTTAATTTCTTTTTAAATAAAACTCTTTTTAAACTAAAAATATACCAAGCCACATATAGATAAAAAAACAAAAAAACATAAAGATAACAAATCACTAACATACATAAGAGACAGAGAGTTTCACTCTCATTTCACGCCACCAAGACTAAACTTACTCTGTTTTTAACGTAAATTGCATTTAATGCAAAGATATATAATAATAAAAATTTAAAACTAAAACTAAGAGTATAGAGATGGAATGAAAAAATAAAGAGATTGAAACTAAACCAAAAATATAAGAATAAAAACAGAAATCCAAACCAAAACACTTACACATGAGACAAAAAAAGATTTCCCAATGCGGAGGAGCGCGGGCTAATTGCTCGTTTTAATTATTAAAATGACTAAATAAAAGACGTTAATTTTATATTTTTTTAATGTAAACTACATTTTTAAACCGTAATCCAAAACATTCCCTTCATCCCAGTAATGAGATGTGAGAGTTTTATTTGTCTCAATGAGATCGATCCCTAAAGCTTAAAATGTTTTAATGCAGTCCTCCTATATCCTTCCACCCAGATTTTATTTTTAATGTATTTTAAAATGAATCAGAATAATATATTTTTATTTTTAAAATATATTTTTTATATAATCTCATCAAAATTAAAATTTAAAAACAATACATCATATTTCATGAAAAATTGAATAGAGAGGTCAACGAAGAATCGTTGAATAGTTTGGAAAACCGACTGAGTTTATAATATGCATCTCCGTCATAATCAAGGGGCTAATTTACTACTCCTTTTCTCGAAAAAACAAGAGAGAGATATTTTATGCCGCGTCCTCATCCCACTAGCACAGCATCTATCCATCCGAGCCCTTCAGCTGAGTTCAAGAATTACGTTATGGCTGAGGAGGCAGCAAAAGCAATGGAGACTAACGCGGATCTGCTAGAATGGATGAAGAAGGACAAACGCCTGTTACTTCATGCTATATATCGTGTCAGTGACCTTGAGCGTACCATTAAGTGAATGAGGTTTTTATTTCAGTTTTTTTATTGTTTTTGAATTTATGTAATTTTCTGCTTATTTTGTTATTTATTTTTTTGAATTTATTTGTAATTAACTTTTCATTTATTATGAAGGATTGTTTTTGGAATTTATGCGATTTTTACTAAATTCAGTTTCTTTTAATGTTTTGTTTAGCAATTTGTGTGATTATCTTATATTGTTTTAATCGTCTTTTCAAATTTAGGTGTAATTAACTTCTCTCCCTCTCTCTGGTAACTTCCCTCCCTCTCTAATTATTTCTAAAATTTGGGTTTTGAAAACCTAATTTTTATGCTGATTTTCTGTAATGTGCATGTAATTTTTGTTTGATAGATCAAATATTTATATTTATTTCATTTGCATTTGGTGAATAAATTTATACTGGAATTAGTTTATGCCATTAGAGAATTAATGTTTTGTTTGATTGCCAAGGAAGGTTATGATTAGTGTTGTGGATGTTAACTTCCTTGCCCATTTTCTTGGTTTTAATTTTATTTTTTAGCTATTAGTTAATGGAAAACTTAGTTGTTTTTTTATTTTGTTGCCTTTACAAGTTAACACTGATGATTACTGGAATAAATTTCGCTTGAGGATGGTTGAAGGTTATTGCAGATGTCCTGTTTTGCTGTTTGTATGGTCCATTATATTTATTTTATTTTTTGTATTTGTCAATATATTTTTTCCAATGTCATATGCGGTGATTAAATCAAAGAGTGAATGTTTTGTTTGGTTGCTAAGAAAGGTGTATGATTAATGTTGTGGATTTTAACTTTCTTGCCCATATTCTTAATTTTACTTTTTAATTTTTTAGTTATTAGTTAATGGAAAGCTTGATTATTTTTTGGTTTTGTTGTCCGAAAAAGGTAGCTCTGGTGATGACTAGGACCAATTTCACTTTGAGATGGTTAAACGTTATTCCATGTCATGTTTAGGTGTTAGTTTGGTCCATTGTTTTTATTTTATTTTTGTATTTGCCAGTATATTTTATGTTGATCATCTTTGTGAGATAATCCAGTGTTCATTAGTGCTAATTTCTTTCCTTATTTTTCTATTGGGTAACTTTGTATTTAATTATCTAGATGATTTATTAGTTGTTTTTCAAATGGATTTGAAATTTGGTTACAAGCATACACTTATTTGTATGTGTTGGCATTGCCATGAACATGAATTCCCTATTATATATTGGTGGTAAAAGTGTGTTTAATTCTTTAGAGATAAAGAAAATTAGGTTTATTGGTTGATCGATTCGTTTATTGCACCTTACTAATTTTACTAAGAATATGGTGAGATTCCGATAATATAAATACCAAATGTATATTCCAGGAACCAACCGGAGTTATGTAACGACGCCAGGCTAACAGGAGACTTGACAAAACTCTTAAAGATGTGTTCTTTCTTGTTAAACATGTTAGATTTTGACTGAGAATATGCCTCAAGCACTCTCACTTGGTTCCTGGAATCTTCTAAGAGGATTTCAAGCTCTTTCATTCTCCCCTCGAGGCCATTTTTAGCAGCCTTGGCTTCTGTTTCCATTTGCACTTCATGTCTCTGTTTTGCTAATTTTAATTCTTGTTTCAAATCTGAAAGTTCAACATCTCTTTGCTCCTGCTCTTTGATCAACTTGGCAACATGCTCCACTCCAGTCTTCTTCTCTTCTCCCATTTTGGACTTCTCAATCTGTAACAAGAACAAAAAAATCCCATTATATGAATACTATGAAGATCATCCGCAAAACAAGTACAAACAAATGTTTCTTTTCTTTCTTTTTTACAGATTGTAAAATGTACACATCCTAATCCTTTCTAAACTAGCCAGATGATATAGAAGAAAAACTTTTTAAGGAACCATCTCACCTAAAAATTTTACCCCTAAATATGATTTATATTATTCTTTGACACACCCCCTCAAGTGAAAGTTCTTTGGACTTGAAACTTGCATAGACCCACACTATCTTGTGCTTGATTTTATCAAATAGAATGAAGGTGATGAGATTCGAACTCGTGACCGCTAGGTCAACAAGGCTTTAATACCATGTTAAGGAACCATCTCGCCTAAAAGCTCAAGTTTTCAGGTGAGCCCCCTGAATATGATTTATATTATTCTCTAAAGAAATTGACACAAACCACAAATAGAATATATTTATGTAGTCTAGCTAACAGCTCAAAGGAGTCCACAAAAGGAGAACTATCCAAAACAAATTGACATCTGTCAGGACACCAGAAGTATTTTGCAGAACATAAGGACCAACTAATATCAGTATGTGATAAGATAGCAAAATAATTCCGGAAAGAGTAACAAATAAAAGCAGTTCAATGAGCAAGTTATGGTGTAAATAACTTAAGAGTTGTTTCTTCTTGTGTCTAAAACATACCTTAATTTGTTGAAGTCGGTCCATAACAACCTGCAAAAATATTAATATCAGAAAACCAGGTGTATTGTGGGAAGGTTTGTACCAGTCTAGTCTTAAGTTTTCCATACCCCCCTTTCTTCACCAGTTCCAGAAGCTAGGGCTTCAAGTACTCTGATTCTCGACTGGTACTTCTCCTCACGAACCTTAAATAGATTATTTTGCTGAAGGGAGAGAAGCATAGAGATATTGTCATTGATACAGTCAATCATGGAGAAACAATTCATTTTTTTTATTTTTAGAAAAAGGCAAAATGATTCGTACTATTCTTAAGTGTTCCGCTTGAGTTGAAATACAGCGTTCAATCTCCTGTACAACTTTTCTCAACAGACAAGCCACACGCTGAGAAACAAAATAAATGTCAGTCATACCTATAACACATGGTAGTTGCAGAAATACATTGATAAAGAGACTTATTTAATATACGGAATACTACTCCTGATGCATATATGTGGTATCTTGTCATTCTTTCTTTCAATGCTTTCATCCAATATTCCATTCACAACACTCAAAAGTGACTGAGTTGGTGCATTTTGCAAATCAAGATGATGTTGAAATGTTACTGACAATGGCTCAGAGTGAAAACATAATGAGAAAACTTGAAAGTTCATCAATATCCAACAAATGAGAAACTTACATCCAAACTATTTAATTTCAGAAATTTTAGCTGCAGAAAGATCTGAATAGCGGCCTTGTTTCAGTTGAAACACCTCATGGAACTTGTGAACAACATGGTGCATGGATGCAGCTGATGGCTCTGTTGAATATGAGAAAGATTCTTTTAAATTTCAAAAACAGCATGCAAGATTTTAATACTTGAAAGTCTGCATTTCAGTCACACGTGCATTAGAGGAAAGTTGCGTTCTATTTTCATATTGCATAAGATCAGATTGAAAATTGCTTCAGGTTCAGTAATACTGTGTTCATATGAGAACTCTTCAAGCCCAGCCTTTTTAAGCCAATCAAGTACGCATATGAAAACCATATAGTTCGATCACGGGAGAGATACCATACCTGTCATAACTGTTGAATTTCTTGATTTGTGTTTGTTGTTATTGTTTGCAGGTTAGTGTTTGTTGAATTTGAGAAGAAGATATTTTTCAGAGAATTAGAGAAGAGAGAAATCTGCAGAAGAAGGTAATTCGTATTTTTTTTTTTATTGCAATTGAACTGCTTGACAAAAGTCCCCTTTTATACACTTTGGGGAAGAGCACATGTTTTGTGTGTGATCTTGACAGCCTGTAACCACAAAATATCTAGAAGAGTATTTAATTGTTTTTTAACTATGAACTTCTTACCTGGCATTCAAATGTTCATATGCATAAAATTGTTCTACGGGGAACAATAGGGAAGACAAACTAGATTACCTTCTCCAGGTCTGACAGTTCGAACTTGAGAATCCCCAACTCATCCATGCTTGCCAGAAACTTCTTTACATTTTCAGAGCTAGAACTTCCAGCCTAAAATAGAAATGCACTATCAAATCAATTAGGCAATGCCTAAATAGTCCACTCATTAGTAACTCGACTATAAAACAGCAAAACAAATAAGCGACCTTGCATGCATAAGCAGGTTTAAGCTTATTTAAAAGCTGCAGCAGGACAGTGCCATCTATCAAGCAGGCTCTCAACTCCTCGGATGAAGTTTTTACTGGAAAATTTAAATTAGGAACAATACTATTCATCCACTCCACCGTTACCGCTCGCTGATTGGCTGGAGTGAGGGCAAAACAAAGAAGAAATTCGGTTCAAAGGAATAAAACTACTGCAGTTAAAAGGAAAGTAAGTTTTTTCTTACCTTCAATGTCATTGTTACGGATTACAGTTGATTCCATAACACCCGAACCGAGAGGTACCTTTGAGCTATTGGCTCTCCCATTTTGTACCATGAGGTGATCCTAAGCTGAACTCATTGTTTACCTTTGAAGTCAACTATGAAAGCATGGCAAATGCATAATTCCTCACAGTTTTCCAGAGCAGTCCTGAGAAGTTTTTCAAAAGCAACCATCATGAGACTGATTGTGCAAAACGATAAGGAAATACGTGATGATGAAATGAAATCTTAGACTTTTTTTTTTGCATAATGTGAAACTATTTTACATTAACTTAAATTAACTGAAAACAAAAATATATTCCCCTTTAACCAAGAACAGAGTGTTTCATCTGAGCTCACTATAAGAGCAAATATAACTAGGCACTAGATACTGTATGATTGCAGGAATTATTTCCACATTGACGACCCATTTCTGCATTAAGGTGAAAAATGGGGATGTCAAAAGAAGAGAGCAAGCGCCAGATAATTAAAACAAACCACAGTCTAAGACCATGAAGATTGTTTACCACAAAATTTCACAGAAACTGATTAATTTGCAACAAAATGCAGATACCAAACTCATCTACTGTAGAAAACTAACAAACCCTAAGCCGCACTCTCTCTCACTACTGTCTCAGTTCTCTCTTTTTTTGCAACTTATTTGGTTTGGCTATGATATACTGTTTTCTTGATGGTGTCTATACTGTATATTACTGTTGGCTTCTTGACTTCAAATATTTGTGCTTTTGACTTACGTATTGGCAGTCAAAATTTCAAAATTAGCAGTTCAACTTCCACTTCTCCCCCGACCTCTTGCACTCCTGCTCCTACAATTTTGCAACCACCAGCTGCACTTGAGGGGCCAAGGAAGACGATCAAGACCCTGTTTGCGATGAAATTGGCGAAGCAGCATAGGAATGTTTGGAGTAATTAATTTGGAAACAATGTTGAGTGGGCTGTCATGGCTGTTGGATTGGAGCATCAAAACCAATTGTGTTGGCTGATAAAGATGGATTCTTTAGCGTTGAGACTAAATTGTTAGTGAGTGAAATTTCCTTTTTCTTGTAAGTTTCTGTCTGAAACCAATCAAACAGACGATAAGATGGCAGATCACAATTGAACATTTTTCTTTATCATAATTTTCATTCTGAAATTATGTCAGAATTGTCCCGTGTAACTCATACGAATGACATTCTTGGCTCTTACCAATTGATTAAATTTGGAAAATTCAAGTCTTCTTCGGTGGAATCTCTAAACTATCAGTATAATTTTCCCACATCAACAAAAGAGTTGAACCAATTTTGTATAAACTATAACCATATGGTTTGTAAACCCTTGAGGGAGTGGGTGGTGAAATATTTTTTTATTTATCACTAATGTATTTTGTAGATTGGAAGATGTTTAACAACACTAAAATGACAACACCAATTGAAAATCAAGCTTTTCAGATTCAAGCCTTAGCATAACATGTGGAGATGTTGAACAAGGTAATAGGAAATTTGAAGGATGGGGATGAAGAGAATTGGAGAGACTTTGATTTTAGAATAATATTACTTGTGTGTTTTTATTGATTCTTTAAAGAATTGATTTGAGTTATTAAAGAATAATTATCTTTGTGATGTATTACTTTATATTCATGAATTGGTATTCATTAATGATTGTTCACTCCAATAGTAGTTGTTTTTTAGTTTAGATAATCTCTGTGTCATATTCTTATCAAACTGAGTTTTTAATTTTGTAGGATTTGTATTTCTTGTGTTTGAGTTATATGATCACGAGATTTGCAATAGTAACTAAAGATTAAAATGAGAAAATTGTGAAATAGATGTAGATCAAGATACTTGATCTATAAAAACATGAGTCATGTGCTCAGTTAAGTTTAATAACTTTGTTTCTTAGAGTAAGTTTTTTATTTAATAAAAGGATTATTCATGCCAATAAAATGTTAAAAAATTAATTAACTATAAACTAAACTAGAAAAATAAAGAGATAGATGTAGATCAAGATATTTAATCTCATAACACAAGCGTCACATACACATTTGTGTTTAATAACTTTGTTTATTATACTAATTTTTATTTAAGCAAATGATAATAAAAGTGGTCACGCGCATGAAATTGATTGAATAAAATATAAAAAGATAATATTATGTAAGGTTGCACATATTCTAAGAAAATACTGTAGTTTTATATGAAAACCAAGTGAAAAATAAATTATATGTAATCAAAGACTAATGATTGTATTTAATAACATTGTTTCTTGGAACTAATGGTTTATTTAATAAAATGATAATAAAAAAAAAACACATAGAAAATTGATTGAATAAAATTAAAGAGAAAAAATTTAAGTAGGCTACAAAAAAAAAGTTTGATTACATAAAAAAATAATAAAATTTTGGTCGTAAGGTAAGTAAATATTAAATGATATTCTATAAAAAAATAATTAAAAAAACAACAAATAAAAAATAAAATTGCAAAATAAAAATTAGAAATTAATGTAAATCATTATATATAGGCTTGACCTAGGTTGCCCAAAGCACTTAGGCTTATAAAAAGCTTAGCCCAAGTGCTTTGCTGATACTTATTATTAATAATAATAAGAAGAAGAATAGGGACAACCTCTCCTTCACCTCTAATTTGTTTTTATATTTTAATAAGCATGCAAGACATCATCTATCTTTTTCTAGATTTTAGCCATGGTGGTAGCCAAAAAATCAAAGTTTATGGGTTTTTTTAATCTAGAAATCTATATTTTTTTACCCTAAACATCATAAACCCATATATGGCCTCAAACAACCCAAGAATCCACCCAAAAACCCAAAGTCAACCTTAATCAAATAAACTTTTCAACCTTACATTTGTCATCTGGGGAGAAAGAAAAAAAAGAGAGGTAAAAGAACACCTATGATAAACAAAATTCAACCACTAAAATTCAATCACGCTCTTTTTCCTCTCTTAAAGTTGGAACTAAAAAAAAATAGTTTCAACCAAAAATGAATTTTTAAAAAAATCAAGGGACTAAGTTTATAATACGAGAAGTATGACAAAACTATACTTTTTTTATCCAATTTTGAAATTGTCACCTATTTTCTTTTATCTTTTTTCACTATGATCTTTTCATTATTTAGAAGTTTAATATGATGAAGTTTTTATAATTCTAATATTTTATATTTGATAACTAAGAGACCATTTAAGAATCAAGATTGAATTTTTATTATCTTAGTCAAATCACACTCAAAAATGCTTTATGTTGATTGAATGATTTTTATTTTGTTTTTATATGTAAATTGTGATGGTTTTTATATTATTTTTAATATATATATTTTAGGGGTCTTATAATATTGTAAGCCACTATTTTTTTAGTACAATTGAAAAAATTAATATGGTGAAGTCATCAAAATTTACAAAAAATCTAATATATTCAACCCGGGTTAAAAAATTAAATAAATCAGATTTATATATTTTTGTTATAAAATTCAAAATTCAAAATTCCACCCCCTGTAAGAAACATTTCGCTCCAAACACTCGGAAGAAATGTATCGGGGCAGAGAAAAATGAAAGAAGGCAAGCAAATCAGTGTGTGCACATGTAGCCAAAGACATTAGCAAGCAGCTGCTGTCTGTAAGGTCATGCCCAACCCTATCAGTATCCCCCTACCCTACTCACCATCTGACCTTTCAACCACTAAGCTTCTCAACTTGAAAAACCAGGGACACAGCCATTTTCAATCCCTTTTCTCCTCCTCTTGGACCCGCTACCCCATCTTTCTACAACACAAAATCCCACACACAGTATCTCCATGGAGATCCCACAGTACCCCATACTGTGTTTGTTTTATTTCTATCTTTTTTTTATAACTGGGATGTTCGAGTGAGTCAGTTTATACGTATAACAACTAATCTTTATATCCACTAAATACTCTATAAAACCAGTAGACAAGTAAGACACTACAGAATAAAAAATATACACTGAAAAGCTCGAATCCAGGCATAAAAAAAAAAAAGTCTCTTCGACTCGACTAATACTGCCTGCCTTTTTATTCTTTTATTTGCTTGGACATCGCATGGTTCGATTTTAAGGATAGCATCGCCACTTCAAACATGACAAAACGTGCAAGAGAAAGTTTACATAATATTAGAGTGGACCATATCGAGTCATTGACCAAGTATTTTATTTTGATCGAATGTTTCTTCGAACAAAATAGTTTTATAGATGAAGGTTCAAAGGAATAAAGAGAAGGGATTCATAAAGACTGCTCATTTACTCCATTATATACAATTAGAAACAAGGATTGGATTAGAGTGGCAAACAGATAATCATTACAAAGGAAACCTTACCAACTCTCCCTCTCTGAAAATAATAATAATACAAAGAGAAACAGTTGCATCTTCTTTTATTCCTTCGAAAATTTAAACATTTGTTCTCTCATCATCTTCATTGCAATGTACATATTATGAGTGAACACCGACAACCTCAACATGGAACACCCATTACACCACTGTATATACACTCGCCAAAAAACACTAGCAGTAGAAGTACACTGCCACCACCATTAGCTTTCTCTCCCTCTTAAATAATCAAAAATTTGCTGCCTTGAAGTTCACCAATTCAATGTTCATGCCACAGCAGAGATGCTACAGTTTCGCCCATCTCTGCGGAGACAAACAAACCCTTCAATCCTTACTGCAGCTGGCGTGTGCCCAAATTTCATTCGGGCACAACCTCCTTTGCGCGCAGATGATGAGGATGGGGATGGTGGCGCAGGCGATAGCGGGGTTAATTTTTCAATACCAAATTGAGCATCTTGGATTACAGGATTTGATACCCTACTTGGTGGTGATCCACTGTAAAATGGTGGTGATGTTGCCACCTGGAAACCGGGTTTGTCCCGGCCATAACCTCCCTGCAATAATTTGTATCAACAAGTTTACTTTTCACAGTAAATATGAAAATCAATATGATTCTCTTTATTTGAGACAGAGAGAGTCTAAACAAATTCAACTCCTACACTAATTGGTAAGGGAAAGTAATTGCGCAATTAATTATCTTCTTCAAGAATGTATAGCCAGTGAGGGAGCTCAAACAAATCTAACCCATGAGCACAAAGAAAACTCAGACAACAATGGGTGCAAATAACACCTTTTCACAACTTACACGTAAGAAATTCGATTTAAGATTATCCAAAAACAAAAGGATGCAAGGGTCTTTGATACTTTTTTAGTACGAGCACACGCTGACCTCAATCGAAAACATTAAAAAGGTAGTATTTAGAAAATAATAACTTCAGAAATTTGTAGCCAAAATTCATCTCCAACACACAGCAATGAAGAACAAAAAACTCTTGAAAGTTGCTTAAAATAATTAGAGACGTGGATCTCTACACAGCTGACCCTATTTACCTCCAGCTTTTAGGTTTAGCTACCAAACAAAACAAAGAAAAAGGTCACAAAATAAACTTTACAAGAAATTAACCAGCAAATTGCAGAAAGAGATGTACCTTAGTAAGAATTAAGTCTAGCAGCTCTGCCCCGGCTTTTGAATCTACCATCTCCGCATGGTGACTGCGACATAAGACAAAACTTATTCATAGTAAAAATACAAAAAAAAAAAAAATCTTAAGAAAAGGGTACAATTCATGGGATCAAAGAGGGAAAACATACTTGACAGGCAATCTTAGATGTCTGATTTGTTCACTAAGAGGAGGGTTTAAAAGTCCCAATCTCCTTGGCTTTGGACAAGCCACAGACTCCACCACCACCATCCTCTCCCTTTCCTCAAAACCTCCTGTCATGGCGCTAATTTGCTCATATCCATAATAATTCATTTTCACTTATAAACGAACCACGAAGCCAAACCTTTGTAAATACACGAACAATAAAGAAAATCAAAATCATGGAAACTCAAATGAAAAAGGAAAAAATAAGTCACAACGCTTCAAAATTTAGGTCAAAAGATCATCTGGCTCACCAACAAAAACATCACACCAATATGGAGAGCTTTAGGCAAAAACAAAAATATATGGGACACCAACAAAAGCGTCAACACTATAAATTTTAATATAACATGGTAGAAATCAAGAGAAAAGAAACTTGTCAGCAGAAAGGGAAGAGAGAGGAAAAGAGAAAAGGAAAGACCTGAGCTGAGCTGCCACGAAGACCTCTCCACAAAGAGGAGAGATTCAAGGAGGAGGAAGAGAGAGGAGAAATCAAAGCTTAGATTTTTAAGGAGAGATAAAAGAGGGTTAGTGAAAGAGAGATAAGGATGGGTTGAGATTGGACGGGTGATAGATAGGAATGGCGTTGAGAGTGCAAGAAAGTGAAGATGGGAAGAGGTCTTGGTTTTGTGTGGAGTCAGGAGTTGGGTTCGTTTTGTGAGATCGATGTTATTTATCGTTGAATTATTATTATTATTATTATTATTATTATTATATTGTCTCGATATTTTTGTGCCAATGGTAACATGTATAAGAAATTTTCGAAGCTCGTCTCTTAAAAACAACAGAGATAGATCAAGTTAAATCTTTTTTTTTCTTTTTTTTTTATGAATTTGGTTATTTTAGGAATATTTTCATGTTTTTGGGGTCATTTTGGTATGAAGATGGATTAGTCTAGGCTAGTGTCTGGAACACCATATAATTTATACCAAAAAATAATAATCCCAGGAGACATTTTGTTTATTCTTGATTTTGGAATTGATTTCTCAAAATAAGTTTTGTGAAAGTTATAGAAAAATTAAATGGTAAGAATTTTATTTTAAAAAATAATATAGTTTAAGTGTAATTATGTTTTTAAATATTATCTTTTTGTATAATTACTATTTTATTAAGTTTAAGTATAATTATGTTTTTAAATATTATCCTTTTGTATAATTACTCTTTTTTTAAAAATATTTTTTTGTTTATTAATTATTTTAAATAAAAATAAACTCAATTTGTTTTGGTGATCCAATGATAAAAAAAAAAAAAATTTGATATCTAATTGACAAGAAAAAAAATGGAGACAAGGTGCTCTGTCAAAAAAGATAAATGAAAATAAAAATAAAAATAAAAATAGATAACTAAAGATACACTCAAACTCTATTTTTGTTCACATCTAGTATTGTAAGAAAGAAATCAAAAGAAAATTTCAATAACATCTTAAAAGATCATCAAATGATACTGTAATTAACTCTAAATTAACCTTGGACAAAACATCTAGCCAATTACCACTCTATTTGGTGATCTTCTAAAAAGTAAAACCTCATTGGATTCATCTAATCAAATTTCTTTTAATGATACCTAGTATATCAAAAATAAAGTCATGATGTCTCTAGGGCCTCAATTTTTCTTCTTTTTTCTTCTCTTTCTTTTTCTCTATCATGTCACATCAACTTATCTCTTTTTTTTTATTTACCTTGAGATCTTGAATTTCACTTTTTGGTCATTTGATCCTAAAATTCTAGATTAAACTTTATACTTGTTAATTATTCAAATGAGAAATGACATATTTCTAACAACAATTGTTAAGACTATGATATTTATCTAATTCTTTTTTGACATGTGTTATTTTAAAAAAATTAATAGATTATGTTAGAATGATGAAAGACTATCGATTATATGATAAAAGATAGAAACTATCTTATCTACATGATCATCCACACATGTTTACTTTTTTTTATCAGTCCATTTTTTCCTTTTTTAAGGAATTTAGTGGTCCATTTCATGTTGAATAAAAGAGATTAAGTAAAAAAAAAGATGATATTATTTGAAAAAAATCATAAAAGAATCGAGTCATATTTTTTGATAATATTTTTAATACCCTGAAGAAAAGTTAGTAGAAAAGAATTATTTTCTCACATACTACTTAAACTCGAAGTATCTCTCTACTCATATTTAACTCAACTGAATCTAGCTTTTCACTATAATAATCTTAGTGTGCCTTTTACTTCACTATTTATTTACTTAGGTTCTTAAAAGTAACTTAATAACTTATCAAATAATCAATTAAAAAAACATGTGATTTTATAATATTAAGAAATCAAGAATCAAGAATTATGCTTTCTATAAATTTGTAAGCTAGTCCTTTTATTCTTTAAAATTAGGTTAGTTTTTTATTTTATATAGAAGTTGATTTTTGTTTTTCAATCTCCAAATTACGCTTTTTTATGCATATGTTTTTTGTAAGAGGTAAGAATTGAAAAATCGATATAAATGAAAATTGTTTTAGAAAATAAAATAAAATATGAAATTTCCACATTAAAACAATGAAAGGTTTAAGTTATAAACAAATATGAAAATAGAAAGACCAATTTTTAAAACCAAATGAATGAATTACTTATTATTTCATAGAAAAAACACAAATATATATAAATCATAATATAATAAATTAAAAAACTCCATAAAAAATTATCTTTTTTTGGATTATATTTTATGATAGTTTTTTAATGCTTAATCTCTTATAACACTCGGGGACGATTTAGAATTAGATCCATGATCCAACTAACGCCCCCATAGTTGTGGGGTCAATTTCCAGAAAACAAATATATATAAGAAAATAAAAGCGAAGCTGCTAAACAACTAACGCCTACAAGCCCATTCTAATTCCCATTTCCGCAGCTCATACGTTTAGGGGTACATAACCTGGTGGGCTTTTAGCAGCCCACTCACGAAACTACAATTGCCTCCATTAACTACATTATAATAATAATAATAATAATAATAATAATAATAATAATAATAATAATAATGACATAGTAAATTTTTTATTTAGTAAAAAAAATATTTTTATTTAGAGAATAGATCTTAAAATGATATAGGCTATTAATTTCAAAGGCTGAGATTACAAATGGAATGAATTTGTTTTTGAAATATTAATTCATTATAATAATAAATTTAGAATTTCACAAGAAATTATATATTTATTTTTATTGAAAGAAATGTTTAGCTGCATTTATTATATTTTAAATGCTGGAAAAGTTTTGCTTGCTTAGTTTTCTGAGTCTGTGTTGCTTGTAAATCTCGGTAAATAATAAATAAATGCAGGCCCATTTACAAATAATGAATTTGACAGAGGATAATTTTTTCAGTACCCACCCACCCCTTAAATCCGCCTCTGTAAGTTGGTATAGGAAAATCCATGAGCATCAAAACCTAAAAAATAATTGAAATTAATTGGGATTTTATATTTGAAATTATGAGAATTATGTCCTTAACTGTACGTTTTCATCAATCCATTTGCTTTCAATTTATCTTTATATTTTAGTTGATTCTTCAATATATATTGTCATAAAAATGGTAAAGATCATACCCAACTTAACAAATCTAAATCCCTACCTACTTCTAGTTTATTAATGAATTGCATAAGATGTTTAAATTAATTTCTTAAAAATAAATTAGGTTAGATATGAATTTCTCTTATGAGGTTATTTTTGTTAGTTTATATGAAAATATCTACAAGAATGATAAATTAAAGAATGAACTAAAATATAAAAAACTGATTGGAAGCACATAAAATATAAGAACATATTGATCTAATTCCCCATTAACTAATTTACTGAGAAATTTCCTTGTGACTTGCGGAACCAAATTAGGGAATTAATTTGTTATCCGATTTGAAATCTTCTAGTGTTTATTTTTATGATAAAATGAATAAATACTACTGCACTGTGAAAGAAGAAATTATTTTCACTGAGATAATCAGGCTCTTCTTGTGTACGATATGGTTAAGGAGGTCTTTAAGGTTGGTGACGCGATGACAGAAAGCTTACGATCTGAATAGCAGATTTTGAATTCGAGTCAAAACATACATCCTCAAAAGAGCCTTAAATAACCGAAACCAATAAAATCAAAAAATGAAGTTTCCTCTCGTATCAGATAAAAGTTATGGTTCCAGCAAGGAAAACGCTCTTGAAACTGGTGTTCCTTTTTCTACATGAAATTAGTGCGTATGTGCCAAGATGGGAATAAATTAGTGCTGGTTTGTAGATATTGTGGGTTCTAGAAGCTCAATTGCAAGAGAGAAACCATATAGATGAAGTCAGTACAATGAAGTGTTCTAGTTAGGATTGAAATTCATGAGGGTTTCGAAGACAGAATGGTAAGAAATTCAGACCCAACATAAATTCTTACCAACGATACAGTCTCCTGGTTTGGTGAGCATTTTAACCACTCTTGGCAACCTAGCTTGATCCACATATATTTAAATCACGAGAATACTATACATTATATTGAAGCAGTCATCTAAGGTCTTGTTGTTTTTATAGGAAGAGGTCTGCGTAGGAGAATAAAAATTGGAAATTCACAAGTTATACAAAGAAAAGACACGGGTTAATGGTTAACTACTTTATCCTGATTTTTTTATATAATATTAATGTAAAATGGTAATTACAAATGAGTTTCTTTAATTCTATAAAATATTTAAAGGGTTAAACTAATTTGAAATAGATGGATGTCACATTTCTCTTGTTTGATTACTTCCTCCTCACATTTCTCTTGTTTGATTACTTCCTCCTCCTCCTCTTAGGGATGGTAATGGAGTTTCATTGCCTTTTGCCTTCACTTTTGTAGAGGCCTACAAAGGAATTATTCTTTTGTGAATTTAGGGATTCATAAATGTTTAAATAGGTATCGTTTAAGAGAAAACAAGATAATATTTTAAAGAAGAATTTTAAGAATGAATATACAATAAGAAGTGGAGGAAAAAAAAACCTTATTTGAGAAATATCTTGGCCTTTCTTTATAGCCTTGTAAGGCTTATCACCTTTTTAAGAGAAAGGGTTAAAGTATAAGCATCATATTTATGACTCATCATGAAATATGTTTGACTCCTCAATTCAAGTAAAATATCTCCTACTTATTAAAGTAATCATGCAAACAAAGATTATTTAGAGTACACTACTAAAAATGGCGAGTGTTTGCAACGGACGTGTCCGTTGCAAACAAGAAAGGAGGCCGTTGCAAATATGTATTTGCAACGAACTTTGCAAAGGATCATAGACTCAAAGCTTTAATTGAACGAAAATATAATGGGCATGACAACTCATCAGATCTATGCATGTTTAGGCTTAACACTCGATTAAGTCTAGAGACAGTAAGTTTAAAAGCTCGTTAGACCCATTTATATTTGGCTAAATGTTTAGCTAAGATTAGAGATAGTGGGTTTGACAACTCATCATACCCATATATAGTTGGGATCAATGCTTGGTTGAGTCTTAGATATAGTCAATTATATTATTCTATATTTGGCTAATCGTTAGAAAAAAAGATCCTGGTGAAGACAAAAATGGATCCATCATTAGCCCTCAAAGCTTTCTGTATTACATGCAAATATTTTAAAAGTATTTGTTAGTAGCAAATGAGAGCTTTTTTACCTTCTCCATATGCTTTTGTGTGTCCTATATAGCAATACTGAGATTCTCATGTCCATGCAGCTTGTTTCTTACAAGAAGTAGATATTCTTTAAAAAGTGAAATGGTGACTAATTTTTAATGTAGTATTTGAGTTAATTTCTTAAGCTCTACGATGATAAGGAATATTTTTCATCCGATGATGGGAATACAAAGAGATTTTCTTTATAACCCTAATCGTTCTTTCTTCTGAATTTTTCTTTCACTTTTATTATTTTTGACAAACTACTCTCGCCAAAAGACATCAAATCATATCTACTATAATCAAAGAGGAGAAAACCCTTTATAGACATTTCCATTACCAAAACCTTTTGTTTATCTTTCTTTTAAATAAATAAATAAACCCCATAGACATATGTGTTAAGGATGTATAAAACATGAATCACCATTAATCGAGAGAGTACATAGCCTAGATGCTCACCCTGGTAAGCGTATCAACCAATACACTTTGGATTCTATATTTTGAAATCATCGCCCTCATCTATATGTGTGCAATTGGATATTCTCTTTGTTTACAAGGGTTTATGAGAGAGGTATTCAATTACTACCACTTAGACCTAGGCTAGTTGCACCCCAATGAATGAGCACATTTATCCTCTGAATTGATTTTAGGCTTGTTAGGCTCAAACATATTATTAATGTGTTAAAAAACTACTACCAATTAGTCACTCGCAATGATGGTGAAAATTACATGTTTTGGCTTTTTAGCTTCACTAATAGAACCTTTAACCTCATGGAAAAAAACACTACTAGGAAAGCCAATACATGTTAGGAAATGGAGAAAATGACGGTTAGTTGTGACAAATGTTACCACAATGTTTTATTCGCACTTTGTGCCCCGCCATACTTGGAGGGGGAGACAACATACGATGAAAGGAGGTGTTTTATAGTCGTAAAAATTACCAATATAATTCTCAGGAGTCACTACTTAGTAATAAGGTCATTTGGAAACCTAATTGTCTGCGATAGTCTAGGTAAGGGGACTTGTTGTGCAAAGGGGAAGACACATCACCCCTAGTGCACCCTACTGAAGACAACTTGTTTTGTTGTTTGATTTTTTTCTAAGTTAATTTTTTATTCGTTGGTCTTTTCTAAGATTCAAAGTAGATCTCTCTTCATGAAGAAGTCTCTTACCTCATCGATAGTAGAAAACTTAACCATTATAAAGTTTAAAAAATTTTACACCTGATTTAAAAAAAAAAACTTTTTTATCATCTACAAGTGTACTTTACAATGTATTTTACACCATAGTAGTTGAAAAAAATTAATTATTAATTTTTTTTTGATATTTTAGCCAAATTCCAATGGATAATCATAAACTTGTCATCATTTCCAATTTTCATTCAAAACATGTGAAAGATGCAACATTAATTGTTTTACGAAAATTATGTTTGGAAAAACTTTAGAATTCAGCCGTATGCACAAAACAACACATTTTTTGTTTTTTTTTTAAATGTGATTTTTTATGTTATATTTCTTAAAAGATTAAAATAAAAAATCGAACAAGGCCTAGCCCAACTAAATGGGTCGGTCGGCCAACCAAGTAGAGCCCTACTATACTAGGCTTGGGCCGGACATGGCCCAACCTATAGGGCTAGGTTGATAATAGTTCGACCCAAGGGAAAACAAAAAACAAAAAAAAATACATGTGTTTAGAGTGAATTAATTCACTCTTGCACTGTTGATGGTGACAAGAGGCTCATCTACTACTGTCATTGGGTAGAGAAGACCAAGGCGATTCTTCTTATGGTGGTGGCATCGCAAAATGGTAGCCTGTAGTAGGTGGGAGGAGCTCTAGAAGATTGGTTGGTCTGCGCTGTGCTGCTGCTTCATCACTAAAGGTCATGGTGGAGCTGCTAACATGGAGGAGAAGCCGCCGATTCTGAGGGGGTGATGTTGGAGCTCATTGGGAGTTGGCTAGAGGTCATAGAGAGAGAGCTTCTAGTGACTATAAGGGAGGGAGAGAGAGACGCCGATGAGTCTAGGAGAGTGAGAGAGCGAGCTGCAGGCGTGCTTCTGCAGGTGTCGAGGAAGATGGTGGTGGCTGCCGCTGGTGGTTATGCATGTGTGTTTTTTTTGCAACTTTCTCATTACATGTCTTCATCTTCTTCTTCCTCCATTGTGTTTCCTTCTTCTTCTTTTTTTGCAAATTTTCCATCTATGTTTTTTTGTGCTCTCTCCTAGTATTTCCAGTATTATTTCATGCTACTCTCCCCTTTTCTATAAAAAAATTATCTCCTTTTTTTATAGACTAAATGTGCAAGTAGTGGTGTCCAAAAGATGGTGTGTTGCGCATGGCTGCCGACAATGTCTTGGCAGTTTTTTTTTAAATCTGAAATACCATTAAAAATGGATTGTGACAAAAAAGGAGTTTTTCGATTGAAACACTAGGAACAATGATGGTTTTTGTTTTCAATTTTACCTTTCAATTTCACCCAAAATCTCTAAAAATTATGATATTCTCAATTTAACCCAAATCAAGGTTTCAAACTTAATTTCTCACCAATTAAGCCCTTAATAAAATTAATTTGACTCATTTAAAGTATAATTAAGTCTTTGTGCTTAATTAAGTCTTTCAACTTGGTCCTAAATTAATTCCTAAGTATAATTACACTTTACATTGGCCGATGATTAAATCAAATTGGCCCATAAAAATATAATTATGCCTTTAAACTTAATCTTTTATGTAGATTTATGCAATATTAAATTATTTTAGGCCTGAATCTACATTTCCTTTCATTTTTTGGCACAAAAAGGTACACTCGGACTGCCCAAAAGGCTCTAAAAAACTTTCAAAATTTCCACCTTGATGTTTCTATCAACACCATTCTTTTTTATTTTTGTTATTGTTATTTTTATTTGATTTTGGGTAGATTTAGGGAATAACTCAGAAATGGATTATGACAGTTGCCCCTTTCTTTACAATGCTTACAACTAAAGTCTTGTAAAAAAAACTTTAGCTAGTAAGCGTTATAAAGAAAAAGAGAACGGAAGTGAAAATGAGGGCTACGAAGTGCACTCAAAAGGGAACAGAAGAATAGAGCTAGAAAATGCACTACCTAAGAATTGAGGCCCAAATAGGACACTCAAGGGATGAAAAGATGATGATGTTTATGAAAGACACAAGAAAAAGGTCTCGTTGTAATGGGTAACCTAATTCTATGAAATAAGTGAATATTTAATGGAATGGAAGATAAGGATAGAACGGATGCTATCTAGGATCTGTGGTTGAGCGCTCGAAAGTGCACTATCTGAGTTGGTGGTTGAAGGCTAAAAATTACACTGTTGAAGGCTGGAAAGCACACTATTTGAGTTGGTTGATTGCTAGAAAATGTAATATTTGACTTGGTTGATGGCTAAAAAGTTCACGATTTGATATGGTAGTTGAGGGTTGGAAAACTCACTAAAAGAGGGGGAAATAAGGCTATATAACACACTATTCTAATTGATGATCGAGGGTTGGAGAACACGCTCCAAAGAATCGGAAAACCACACTCCAAAGAGGAAGAAAAATAGGGCTGACAACACACTATTTTTAATTCATGATTAAGGGTTGAAAAAAACACTCAAACGAGGAGGATAAGGATGAAAAACGCACCATCTTAATTGGTGGTTAAGGGTTGGAGAAAACCATACTCAAAATAGTAGGAAAATACGATTGGAAAACACAATATTTTAATTAATGGTTAATGGTAGGAAAACACACCCAATTAAGAGGGAAAATATGGCTAAGAAGCGCACTATCCTAACTGACAGTTGAGGGTTGGAAAACACACTTAGGGCCTGTTTAGGAGTGTGGTTGCGGTAGCTTTTCAAACTTCTTATCGTGCCGAAATACATCAAAATGATGCTTTTTTATTTTTTAAAAATTATTTTTGAAATCAGCACATCAAAATGATCTAAAACATACAAAACATATTCATTTAAAATAAAAATAAATAATTTTTTTTTAAAATTTCGGCCAAAAGCCAGTGGGATTGCGCTTAAAAGAAGAAGAAAAATAGGGTTGGAAAACATACTATTTTAGTTCATGGTTAAGGGTTGGAAAATGCACTCAAATAAGGGGGGAAGATACAACTAAGAAACATATTATCTTAATTGATGGTTTAGAATTGGAAAAACCATATTCAAAAGAGGAGGAAAAATAGGGTTGGAATACACATCATTTTAGTTTGGGTTAATGGTTGGAAAAAACACCCAATTTAGAGAGAAGTTACAGTTAAGAAGCGCGCTATCCTAACTAATTGTTTAGAATTGGGAAAATCATATTCAAAAGAGGAGGAAAATAGAGTTGAAAAACACACTATTTTAATTTATGGTTAATGGTTGGAAAACACACCCAATTTAGAGGGAAAAATACAACTTAGAAGTGCACCATCCTAATTGATTGAGGGCTAAAAATGCCCTTGAATAAGGATTAGGGAGATAGGGTTGAGAACACGTTATCTGAATGGATGATTGATGGCTGGAAAATGCATTTGGATGAGAAAAAGGATGATAGTGCTAAAAAGCACATTATCTGGGTTTACTAATGGCTAGGAAACACACCCAAATAAGGAAGGAGATAAGGCTGAAAAATGGATTATCTGTACTTATGAAGGGATGACACGTGCACTCATGGAAGTGATGAATGGAGCTTTGTCAATTACAATCCCTCCAAAATATTTCTTAGATTCCTAGAGGTAATTCAACACATGATGACACCCAAATTTAGGAAAGAGATAGAGCTGGAAAGCACGCTCAAGGAAATGAAAGATGTGAGAGCTCAAAGGTATACATAAAATGATGATTGAAGATTCATATATTACAATCCCTTCAAAACATTTCCTATATTCTCAGTTGGGATGCAATGCATAATGACACCCAAATTTAGGAAAGAGATAAGGTTGAAAAGCATACGTAAGGAAATGAAAGAGGTGAGAGCTCAAAGACACACACAAAAATAATAAATGAAGCTTCGTAAATTAAAATCCCTTCAGAGCATTTCCTAGATTTTGAGTGGGGATGCAATGCATTGTGCCATGTATACTTCCTAAGAGACACAAATCCCCTTTCTTCTTCATGGTCTTCCCTTTTCAGTGTTTGGATCTCTGGCTTTGATGACTTCTCACTTTTGGTTATTGAGGCCTCAACTTATGATTTTGACCTCTAGAGATGACAGACCTTCAACACATCCATATTCCCCTCTCTAGAACCCTAGTGTTGTTCAAAATTTCTTAAAAGGGAACAATGAACCCAACTTTAATTGCAATTTTAGATTGCCGCCATTCCAGTCATGCCTCACAAGTGTTTTAGGATTCAAATGTTTGCAGGAAAGAGTTAGTTATTTATAAAGATTGTTTCCATGTAAGATTTTTGAAGTTTCAAAGTCATTCCAAGCACAAAGACCATTTTGATGGTTGTTTAAACAAACATGTCATTGAAAAAATTCAAGTGATCTCATTGTTAGGTTTTAAGTTGCTTTTGACAGGAATGTGAAATGATGCTTGTTTCATGTCTTGCATGTCAGGCTTCATTTATGTCTTATGAAGCATTTGTCAGGCTTGATTTGAATGGAAAAACATTGCTTATGGATCCAAATTTCTTGTATTTTAATAGAAAGGGCTTTATTAGGTCATAGGCTTAGATTTTTAGCTATAGAAAGATATTTATAAGCACAAAAGGTGTTTTAGGGTTTTCTAGACTAAGGATCACCAATGCTTACACTTAGAGCTCCCTTTGGTTTATAGAATTCGGAATCTCATAATTGATTTGCATAATGATTTGATAAGCCCCTAAAATTTTGTTTGGGTAATTATCTTGACATGCCCCTTAGTATTTTGCTTGAACTTTCTATCATGGGTTTTAGCACTACCATTATGTTGACTTGACATACCCCTCGGTATTTTGCTTGATCTTTCTATCATGGGTTTTAGCACTACCATCATGTTGACTTGACATACCCCTCACTATTTTGTTTAAGCTTTTTATCTTGGATTTTTAGCATTGCCATCATATTGACTTGATTTTCAATGTTGTACTATAACTCTTTTTATGTTTATGCCCACTAACTTTGTTTAGGCATCTCTTGTCATTGAGGACTATTTGGTAGTTTAAAATGTTTTTTGATCCTTGCACTTGCCCTCTAGTGTAGGGTGTGATCCTTATCAGGGTTAATTATCAAACAAAATTTATCAGGCTCAAATATGGACTGCAAGGGATATTTGAGATTTGTGAAGGCATATCAAAGATGACCTCTTCTCATTTTAAAACATGCATACAGGATCTGTAAGCATTGCTTTTCATGCGAAATGATTTTTTTTAATTATTTTGGATTATTTGTTTAGTTAAGAGCTTAGTTTTATTATGTGGATTTTTGTAGGTATAAGATCAACTTTCAATGAAATCCTTCGAATTTCGATAACACATTTATTAAATGAACATCGATTTTGCATTTCCTTTTCGTATTAGACTTTGATTTGCCAAACACCTTTATAAAATCATGAGATCATGTATAGTTTGAATGAAAAGGTATAAGGTGTGCTTGTTTTATTTAAACAAAAAGCAAGGGCACGTCATAAACACAAAAAAAATACATGATCTTATTGAACAAAAAGAATTGTTTAAAATAGGTCTTGTGGTGATATGAGCAAGATTGCAGACAAGACTAAACAAATTTAAACTAAAACAAAATGTGTAGATATAACCAAACAAATAACAATTATGGAAGCAAACTGCCTTTTCCAACTCCTGTGAACTTCTTCAGAGACTCTTGTAGAGGTCATTTCATAGCTTGCTCGAGCAAGGTGGTAAGATGAGCCATGCTAGCTATTAGAGGTTCTTGGACGTGAACATCATGGTGAGCATGAACTTTGTCCCCCATACTTATTTGGTATAGTTAAGTTTTAAGAGCTCTTCAAAGACCTATATTTCTATTTGCCAATGATATGTTATGTATAGTGATGGATACTTATGGATGAAAAATATATGTACATACACATCAAGTTTGAATTATCAGGGAGTTTAAGAACGAGTTCTAGGTCATTACATGAGGGGTAAGCTTTCTACCTGGTATTGAAGGTGTATAAACTTCTAAGTAACCACTTTACGTGATGGAGGTTTACAAGAAATGGTTGGGGAACAATGTAATCGCCATTATCAAGTAAAGCTCTCAGCTTATGGTTGGACGTTTCATGAATCCGAACCCAGAATGAAAGTCATGAGACAGACCGCTATTCCCCACCTAACCTAGAATTTGGTTTACTAAAAAAATTAAATGCATGATGACATCAATTTAAATCCAATATTATGCATGAATTGAAAGTGAAATGCATGCTAAAGTAGTATAAAGTGTGTAAAAAAATGAATTGAAGAAAAAACAATCAAACAAACAAATCAGTCTGGCAAGTTTCCATTGGAGTCACCATCTTTCAAGATCATATTTTTTTTCGTGCTTCACACGATGCCATCCCTAGAGGGGGAGATATCGCGTGGTGTAAGGAGATGTTTTATAGTTGTAAAAATTAAAACTATAATTCTAAGGAATGATCTTCTCCCAATATTGTGATTACAGTTGTTGTTGAAAATTTTAACAAGAGGATGATATCTCTTTTTATGGAATCTCATATCCTAACCCCATATATAGAGGCTCTTATAATATAATCTCCTTAAACTTAGCCTAATGTCTTATTATTTATTAAAGCAACAATCAGGACTTCTATTAGGACTGGTGTTATTATTTATTAAAGCAACAATCAGGACTTCTATTAGGACTGGTGTTGAGAAGTTCAAGGAGTAATTATCCTAATTTGGCTCTTGGTTGTACTCTTTTTTATTTTCCCACCCTAAAGAACGATGAGAGGAAATTTATGGAAGATATTATAGGTGGAAAGTTAAACATTGAGGAGACTGGCTTGGACGTGGTGCAATTGTTAGAGAGGATCCTCACCATCTCATCGAACATCTCCATGATGTCTAATGAAAGCTTTCATAACTATTTGACATTAACTAACTAAATGAATTTTAATATAAGGAATTATTTTGTTTATTTTTTTTTGTTTTTATGATTACTATTTTTAACATTTATATTTAGCAGACCTTTATGATGTACACTTACTCTCAAAAGGCACTATATGCTAAAAATTTGTCATGTGAGAAGGCTTTATCTGCAAACAAGATGAATCAAGTTGCATTCGAGCAACTTTATGGGAAGCAAATACTTATAAGGGAAAATTATATATCGTTAAGGTGGATTTTTCAATATTGAAGGACATAACATAGGGAATTGCCTTTAAGCAAAGCTATAATGAAAAATCACTTTAGACGCCCTATAACAAGGCGGTTCCCCTAAGACATGATCTTTTTTCTTTTTAAAGAAAAAAAACTTCCAAATTAGTTTATAGGATGAGTTTACTAAAATAAGGATCAAAGTTATAATTAACAAGGAAGAAGCCTAACTTCCCAAGCTAGGTTAGAGGCTTTACGGGACTCTCTTGAGAAATCCTAATTTTTTTTTAAGGTTAAAAGATTTGATCGAGATGATGGGAAACAAAATATATTTTTGCATATTTAACCTATATTTATTCAATCTTTTAAAAGAAATGTACGGTTTCGGTGTAGCCTTCCATTTGGTCTCAAATTTTAATTTTGTAGATATACTCTAGTTAGGGTTATTGCTGCCCAATGTTGAGAGTTCCTAATTGAGGAGTCTAGGCTAGATTATCAAGCCCTATTTTACACTCACACACATAATTATTTTTTTATTTTGTGTGGCCTTTGGGGTTGGTTGATGTAACACACTTTATTTAATGAAAAATCATTTTAATATAATTCACTTAGTTATTGAATGTAACATAATTTTCATGAATATAAAGCTTGTATAGAGATTTTGTCTAAATCCAATGCCTATACTTAGTTAAGTATTTTTAGGTCCATTGGTTATGCTTAGTTAAACATTTTTGGGTCCAATATCAATACCTAGTTAAATATTTCTCAATTTTTTAGCTTTTATTTTTCAAACTTTAACAAGATTTAAGGGGTTCAACTTTCTTCATAAGACTAAAACAAAATCTTTCTTGTAGGTTTCATTTAATCAATGTAGATGTATGTACAGTAAATTATTAAAAATCCCTATTTTTCCTATATTTGGAAAGATATGTAATTGCATTAGGGATACCATATCATTCCCTTCCAAGGTAAAATATGCCATAGTACTTAGAAGACATTAAGTCTTTCCAAGGTAATTTTGCAATTTCTCTAAGAAATATGAATTCATCCCATCCTTGAAGGTTAGGGGGTTTATTTCATGGGGAGATCATATCAATGCTTATTGTTTAGGTAATGTCTATTTTATCCTTGTAGGGATAGGTGATTGCATTATAAAGATGTTCATTATTTCTATGGTAATTGTTTAACAACACTAAAAAGATTGAATATATCTCAATATTAATAGCTTAAGGGGTTTAGACATTGGGAGACTATATTCATCCTTTTTGTTGAGGCAATGTTTATCTAATTATTGCAATAGGGAAATCATAATGATACCTTCCAGAGTTAGTTGTGATATAGCATTACAGAGCCATTGATTCCTTGTTAAAATAATTAAACAATCATGCTAGGGAGAGTGAATCCATCCCATCATCTGAAGGTTGAGGGACTTCTGTTTTAGGAAGCTCCTAGAGAATAAAAAACATTGTTACTTTGTACATTGTTATCCATAAATAAATAAAAAACTTGCATTCGTAGTAGGTGACCATTTTATATTTCTTTTTCCTTTTGAGGTACAATGAATTTCATGAAACTTCTATTAAGATAATAGTTTCAAGAGGGGGGAAATGGACTTTATTCAGTGGATATCTTCTAGAAGATCAATAGATAAATTTCTCTAATAATATAGCTTTAATTGATATTCCACCTATATTTTATTGAAAGTTTTCCAAAATCTCAAAGCTCTAACTATGCTTATATAGTAGACATATGAATAACTTGAATTTTCTCATTAAAAAGATGGATAAATAAAAAAAGTCCTTCCTAAAATGACAATGATCAAGTTACTAGTTATATTCTCTTAGCTGATGATAAATTGCTAATACGTTGATAGAGCAAGGGTGTCAATAGTTGTAAGAAAGTTCATGACACATTTGTTTAATAGTGCTTTCATGATCCTATCTTTGATGGTCAATGAGGATGTTAATAACATAACTCCTTAAAGAACAATTAATGATTTTTTTTATCAAGTTCCATAGACAAAGCCCTTGATAAGGTTCAAACTTACCCAATATGCTTGAAAGTCAGGCTAATATCTTGGATAATGGGTTAATCTATTAGTTCTAACTATATGAATTGTTGTCCCTAACCAAAATAAGTGATGAATAATACCTCATAATTGTAAAAGTCCATCTCTTATGAATTTAGGGACTCTTTGATGTTAGCATGGGTAATGTTGAAGAGAAAATGCAATCATTTTTTATATAAAAGAATTCCAAGAATTAATATATAATGAGTGGAGAAATAAAAAGAACATAATTAAAAAGATATTTTAGCCCCTTTTATGGTCTTATAAGGAGGTTTAATAAGATCATAGGTTAACATTTTGGATGAGTGCAAAGATGGCGGGCTTGACAGCACACCACACCCATACATATAAATAATATAAGCTCGAAGCTGAATTAAGCTTGAAGATGGTGGGTTTGGTATCTCACCAGATCTATATATGTTTAGGCTTAGTGATGGGTTAAACCTAGATACAATAGGTCCTGTAGTTCACCAAAACCATATATGTCTAGGCTCAGGGTTTGAATGAGCCTAGAAATGGTGGGTTTGATACTTTAATAGATCCATAAATATGGCCCACCACCTGACTAAGTTGAAAAATAGTAGGTGTGGCAGCTTGCCAGACCCATATATATGTTAGCTTAGCATTTGGTTGAGTCTAAATATAATATGTTTGTAAGCTTGCTAGAATCATAAATTATGAGCATAATGTTTGGTTAAGCTCATAGATGAACTTTAGAATTTATCAGACCCATACATGTTTGGGCTCAGTTTTTGAGTAATCTAAAAATGGTAGGTTATCATCCTATCTTTAAATGTTATTTTAGAAAAGAGGATCTACGTAAAAAAACAAAACTATTGATCCATCAATACCTAATTTAATTAAAAACCAGTATTAATGTTTATGATATATACTAATGAATAAAATTATATGCATGAATAAATTGTTTACACAAAAAAATCAAGTTAGTATCAAAAACACAACCAAGATTTTGCGTTTTACAAACATACTATTATGTCATTCTATTATGTCAGTATTTAGACAATGATTTTGTCTATGATAATTTTATCAATAATATCATAGATGGTTACTATTAATAAAAAAACTTATCATTGGTGACTTTTATTTAGTTGGTCATTACATCTGTAAGATTATCACCAATAGATTTTTAGAAGGAATAAACACGTTAATTTTTTTACTAACATCATTTCTTCAATATTTCCATTGGTGAAGATGGTATTACACTGGAAAAAAAGAACATTTGTCATTTAATTAATGATTTATTTTATATTAACTAGTTTGAAGCGGTGATGTTTTCTTCACACTTCCTGCTCCACCATATCTGGAGGGGGAAGACGACACACAATGAAAGTAGGGGCGTTTTATAGTCGTAAAAATTACAACTATAATTACTAAGAGTTGCCACCTAGTATTAAAGTCATTAGGAAACATATTGGTTTGCGAGAGTCTGGTAAGGGGACTTGTTGTGAAGGGGAAGAAGGTCACCCCAAGTGCACCCTACCTAAGGTAAGTTGCATTGTTGGTTGATTGTTTTATCTAGGTCTATTTTCTTATTCCTTGGTATTTTCTAAAGTTCGAAGTAGATCTCTCTTTGTGAAAGAGTCTCTACCTCATTGGGAGTCAAAAACCTGATCATTATAGAGTTTGAAATTCTTTTAACACCATATTTATTGTTCTTTAATATCGATGATGTGTTTTAAATTATAATTTTACACTCCGATAATTAAAGTTTATGATTAAAAAAATGAAAACAAATATTGTTGAAAGATTTTTGGTATTTGTCCAAGATCCAAAATATAACCGTAAACTGGTTACGATATCTAATTTTCATTTCAAAACATGAAAAAGATGTAATATTTGTTTTTTTTGAAAAATATGCTTGAAAAACAATTGGAATTAGGTCGTATGCATGAAAACAACACATTTTTTAAAATATTTTTTTATGGAAATTTTGTATTTTTTTGTATGGGTTGACTACCCAACTCTGATGGGTAGAGAGGCTCACACTCCTCTCGGATTATGCCTCCAACCTAGGTGAACGGGCCGGGCACGGGCCCTAACCTACCCAACCCACTATTTTGCACATGAACAATGGGCATATGTCCCACTATTCACATGTAGAAAATTGGATAGGGGGAGTGAATTAATACACTCACCCCACTGCTCAGCGTAATGGTGAATAGTGAAATGATGATTTGTGGAAGATGACAACTAGCTTACCTGTCACTGCCACAGTATATTGAAGACGGAGTTGGTTCATCCTGTAAAAAAATGGTAGCTTATGGTGGTCGGGAGAGCTGTTGGTTTGTGCTGGTGGTGCTATTGTTCATCGCTGGAGTTGACGAATGAGAGTTGGACCTGCCAGTCGAGCTACTAGTGTGGAGGAGATACTGTAAGTGCCAAGGGGGATGATACAAGGTGGTTAACATGCTTGCTGGAGGAGAGAGAGAGAGGATTGCCAATGCTGCCCAAGGGGGAGAGAGAGTTGATGTTGTGAAAGAGGGAGAGAGGGCTGTCGACAGTGATTCTGCCGACGTCGAGAAAGGGAAGAGTGGTTGTCGCTGGTTTTTATGCTCGTGTGCAAGTTTTTTATTCACTATGTCCTCTGCAATTATTTACTTGTGTTACCGTCTTCCCCTGTTAGTTTCTTCATCACTTCGCTTTGTCACTGTGTGTTTGTTTTTTCAGTGTTTCTGCATGTATCTTATTAATCGTAAATTGCAATGGTATTTGTCCGTTACAATCATTTCTCATCTTACTGTCCCCTCCTCTGCATGGTTTGTTCATGCTCTATAGCGTGCCAGCATGTGTGATTGTCGGCGACGACATGCTTGCAATTATGGATTTGATACTGAGACACATAACCAATTGTTCTTTCAGTGCACTTTCTTTGCTGCAATTTAGGAGGCTATCATGAGGAGACTATTATGGACTAACCTGCTATGTCGTTCTGACCTCTGATTTGTGAACCCATACGGACAAGGAATGCGATTTTTTTCCATAAAAGTAGGTAAAATTACTATCCCTATATTTATTTAGAAAAGTTAAAGTTTTAGGTATTATATCTAAGGGTAAGCATTTTCGGTTCGGTTCGATTTTTTGTCAAAAAAATAACCAAACCAATTTTTGTTTTTTAAAAAAAACCAAAACTGAACCGAATCTATTCAAAATCGACCACTTTTGGTTGGTTCAGTTCGGTTTTTTTATTAAAAAATTAATAAAACCGAATTTGATTTTTATGCCAACTGATGGGCCTTCTGATGGGCTTTTTGATGAGTTTTCTAATAAATTTTCTGATGGGCTTGCAATTAATATAAAAAAAACTATTTTCGTACAAGAACCCAAAGTATTTTTAATTTTTTTTGCAACAAATACAAATATTAATTTATTAAATTGTTAATATAGTGTTTATTAAGTTATTGTTAACCTTTCTAATACTTTTGTTTTGTGTAATTTAGCATGATGAGAAATGATTAAAATTACACAAGTGAACAAATTTAAATTTAAATTATAGGAATTGCCTTCAAAGGGCTTCAAAATAAACAAGCAACAATAACATAAAAAGCTTTAAGAAATACAACCGGTTTTAAACTTCCGTCGCTAGATTTAACTTTCCACCAAAATGTACAAAAAAAAATAGAAATATTAGATTGCAAATAAGTTGATTATTATTTAATAAAATAAAAATACAAATGTATAAGAAAAATAACCTAATTCAAGATTTTCATATGTTTTATAATCATTCATCAAGGTTGTAATGTTGCTCGGGATTGATCCATGATATAACCAATTTTGACAACAAACAAGTGCTTGAACAGTTGCTGGAGATAAAGAACTTCGGAATTGGTCAAGTATACAACCGTCTATACTAAAAGCTGATTTAGAAGCCACTGTGGATATAGGAATAGCTAAAACATGTTGTGCAACCTTCGAAAGTATTTTATATTTTGAACCATTACCCTTCCACCAACCTAAAATATCTAATTTATCATCATCAAAATCATCACAACCATCATTCAAATACCTCTTCACTTCATTTTTATTTTCTACACTATCTTCCTCTTGTAAATGTCTTTTGAATCGAGCAAAAGTATTAACATTTACCTCCTTGTCATTGCAATCCATATTATTAACATCATAATATGTCTTTTAACATCATCCACTTCATCAGCTCTTAAATAAAACTCATATAGTCTTACTAAATGATCTTTCACCTTTGTTGTTAAATCTTGTGCTTTGTGATAATCATACAACTCACCAAAACAAAATTTAACATATTTCAACTTAAAAATGGATCTAAAAAATAGCCACATACAATAATTTTTTTTTTGATTTGCATCATAACCCCAATACTTCTTAAACTTCAACATCATTTTCATCGCCATTCCACTTAAAATATTATCTCTACTTTTACACAATTGCAACAAGTTTGTATGCATGTAAATCAATTCATTGAAGAAAGAATTTGATGTCACATGTAATGAGCCAGAAAACTTTGATGTAACTGTGTAAAAGATCTTTAATAACATGACCAAAATTTTACCATTTTCCCAATCCTCTGAATCAAGTAGCCCTATAGTTTTTTTTATTCTCTTTTAGATCAACCTCTAAAAAATAACCCATATACCTAGGTTCACTCTCACCTAACCTCACAAACACCTTTTCAAATTTTTCAGCAGCATCTAACATAGGATAAGTTGAATTCCATCGAGTTGCAACATCTAAATATAATGACTCTATATGACTTTTCTACACTCTTATATGCAGCTGCCTCATAGGTGAAGATCTCACAAACCTTATTGCATTTCTAATCTTAACAACTAAAGTATGAATCTCTTTCAAGCCATCACCCACAATAAGATTTACAATATGTGCACAAACAAACAATTACCTCACTAGTATGATTTGAAAGTAAAACGTTTATCAATCCCCCACTCTAACAAACATTTCTCAATCACTTGACCAATTACCTCACTAGTATGATTTGAAACTTGATAGAAATTGAGAATTCTTTTATGCAATTTCCACTCACTATCAATCCAATGAGTCGTTAAGGACATATAATTAATGTTTTAGATTGATGTCCATATATTTGTTATCAAACATAATTGTTGACCCCTACGTGCTATCTTCAATTTCTCCTTCTCATCAACATAAATTTTCAAACAATCTTTCATAAAAGTCAAACGAGAAAGACTATCAAGTCTACGTTGTATTGTCCTCAAAAATGATTTAAATCCCCTTCCCTCCACAAAATTAAAAGGCAACTCATCAATTATGATCATTTTTGCTAGTGCTAATCTACATTCTTCATGAGTATAACCTATTGCCTTTAGAGTGCCTATATTTTTTTCTTTTGATTCATCACTCTCTTTCTTAGGTTCTAATACCAGAAGTTTTTGCTTATTATCAACCACAAAAGGGAATTTTTTGAATACTTTCAAATGACTCCACATATTACTTGTTACAACCAAAATAGTATGACATGCATAATTCTTTCTACAATAATTACATGCAGCTCTAGGAGTATTAGGATCACCATATAGTTTTGTAAAATGATCCCAAATTTGTGAATTTTTTTCTATCATCAACATTTCTTTTTCTCAATGTAAGGACCTCAGGTTGTTTACCTCTATCATTTGTGACATATCCTGCAGTGGTTGATGCAGTTTGAGTGTTTGAATTGAGGGCATTAAATGTTGATGTTGGGGTAGTGTCGATGGATGAAACATTTTGGTTTTCCATCTGTAATAACCAAATAAAAAAGATCAAAACTTGTTAATAATATATATTTTAAGAATGCACAATATATTTGGAACATATATTCATAATAATTCCACAATATATTTGCAGTATATATTCATAATAATTCCTCAATATATTCGCAGCATATATGCATAATAAATTTACACTATATTTGCAGCATGCTATAGTCACATTATACTGATTTTTCATCTAATATTCCTAATTTGCTATCCACACTTTCACAATGACAGAGTAGCAAGGCAACAACATATTTCAATACATTAAACTGATTTTCACATTATACTGCAGCAACATCAATCTTTAATACCAATGACATGATATGAACATATAAGCTCAAATACCAGCAAAATCAACTAATTACTACTTAAATACATCAACATATATCATAATCTCATATTCTTAGTGCATACTGCATAGCCAGAGGAACATATAAGCTCAAATACCAGCAAAATCAACTAATTACTACTTAAATACATCAACATATAATCAATTGATCATATATCATCATCTTAATGCCTAGCCTGAGGTAGCAGTAGGGCTTCATCAAATAGTATGTCCAATGACTCTGATTTATCAACTCCACAGGACTATGACTATTCTACGGTAGATGATCTATAACAAGAAATCAATTAGAGGTTCAATTCACTTACCTTTTGTATACTGCAACCATGTCGGATGGGAACGATGATAAAGAGGAATTGTCGAACTGGGGGTAATGATGTGATCAGATTGCAGAGGGAGAGAAGGTAATGGTTGGTTGGTTGGTTGCAGAGAGAGGGGACAAGCCGAGAAGTGAGAGGCGAGAGGGAGGGAGATTTTAGATGCAGAGGGAGGCAAGAGGAACAAAGACAAAGAGGTGAGAGGTGAGAGGCGAGGTTGCTTGCTAAGGTGTTACCGTGTTAGTAAAATTTAAACTGAAAGGAGAGGCTTTAGTTGCAGAGCCAGAGGGAGGCGAGAGGAGGGAGGAGAGAGGAGAGAGGCGAGAGGCGGACGGTAATATGTTCTTACTTCTTAGGGTTTCTTATGTTTCTATTTATACTGATACTTCTAACTGAACCAAACCGGTTCGTTTTGGGTTAATCGGTTTTGTCCGTACAAAACTGATACCAAACCGAACTGGAATTATTTTTATAATTTTGTAATCGGTTTTTTTTTTTGCTTCGTTTTTTTCCGGGTTTTTTTTCGGTTTTCTCAGTTAAATCGGTTATTCAGTTCGGTTTGCTCACCTCTATTTATATCTATCACTTAGAAACTAGAATGACAATCAACCTTCTAATAAACAATAGCAAAGTGCCATATTTTTCTTATTTTTTAACTGCGATTTTGATCTTTTTCTTCAAGATGTATATTTTATGCTAAATGTGTACATAATTAATATGTATAAAATTTGCTTTGCGATAATATTACCAAAAAAACAATAAACACTCATGCCACACAAACATACATGTAGATGATGTAATAACCGACAAGTGTTAATAATATATTGATGGGCATAGGAGTGAGGACATAAAGTTCTCATTGGACTAGAGATGGGCTGGTAGAAATGGGTGAAGGTGGTTGGACAAGTTCATGGAAGAAACACATAATCAAATCTGGTGTAACCAAGGCTCAACCCCTCTTGCACAATTATTTTGCCGCAAAAATATCCCAATTCTTTCTGTCATCATTATCCTCAACGTCACAGATGATTGGTATTTTTGTAGTATCCTTAAAAACCCAGTGACAATTTAGGCAAACCAGGTCCCTAGTCCATGCGAGGTAATGACATTTTAGAGAATTAGTCGTCATAAGAAAATCAAGATTTCCGTGCACCGTCTTTGTCAGTGTTAGCTGTAATTGTCATGATAAAAAAAAATATGGACAACCCATGGGAGCTTCTCCTTGAAGGATGATTTACAAAAGGACAGACTCCCCTTTCTTGTTCCTGATGCTATAAAGCCTCTGTTCGCAAGCATCTTTCGTACTCTCTAGGGTTCTTAAAACTGTCTTGTCTGCTAAGTGTCAGAATTGAAAATGGAGGAAAGCCTTCCTCCTGGATTCAGGTTCCATCCAACAGATGAAGAGCTCATTACATGTTATTTAACTCGCAAGGTTTCGGATATCAGGTTCACGTCAAAAGCTGTGGTGGATGTTGATCTCAATAAGTGCGAACCTTGGGATCTCCCAGGTAAATCATTCCATCCATGTTCTTGAAATTCAGTCATCTTTCTCTTGATCTCCTGTTTCTGCTTATGTCTACTGCTTCAAGTATCATCTGATCACTCTCCTATGGTTTCTTTTAAGGAAAGTAAAATATCGTAATGAAGGCTGTAATAAACCATTTAACAGAGTATTTGGCTTCTGGACACCGTATCAACCTCTAGTTTTTTCGGTTTCTTTAACTAATTACTTCTCATGTTGGAACGTATAAAAGTATATATCATTTTCCTTAAATTATTTCCTAAATAGATATATTGAAGACAGATAATAAACCTTGAACAATCCTTGGAAAAATGGAGCCCTACAAAATTATTTTCTTATTTTAGAAATGAAGCAAACCTACTTAACCATCCATATGTTACTACCTTGAAAAAATTGATCAATGGAGAATACATCATGGACAAAAGGAAAAATAAAATATATCTCACGTTTTCTTAAAAAGATTTTTATCCATCCCGTATAGATTCTTGTCGTTTTCTTTTTGATAATATTTTCTTATAAACTCCGGGCATCAAATAATTATTTTCAACCAAATTCCATTACGATCGAAGACCTTTAACATGTATTTCTAATGATAATTACTTTTATCTTTTTAAAAAAAAATATGAAAATGGAGGTGGCATATATAGACCTCTCGATTTTTCTAAACTCAATTCTCATCCCATTTTCACAAATATTTTTGGTGAATTCAAACCTAAAACTTTAATAAATAGAGGAGACATGCCAGTAAGCTACAAATTAAAGACTACCTACATAAACCATAAGCGATTAAGAGAAAGTGCATATTAAGAAGTATTGTTTTTCGAGGATATGTTACTAACAAAAAAAACTATTTTTTTTTCTAGTTTTCCCTCTTCAATGAAAAATAGAAAATGAAGAAAAAATTTCCCAACAATAAAATTAAGAAGTATACCAAGATTACAACTATTATTTTTATAAAAATTAAAAATATAACATACATTACTTATCTTAATTTTTTATTTGTGATAATCTATTAATTTTATTTCATTTCAAGTTAAAAATTATCGAGAAAAAGTTATATTGTTAACACACACAAAAAAAAAGTATCTATATTAGATTTACAATAAAAATTATTAATGATACTAAATCAATACTAAAACATAAAACAAAGTGATTTTTTTTTATATTGCTATAAAGTTCCTGTTATATTATTTATTTATTTTATTTGAAAAACAATAGAAACCTGAGAACAAAAACTGTTGAAAACCTGTAAAATGTGTTCTCCAAGCTACGTCGAATTTTAAAAACCAAAAAATTCCAGTGGTTCAATTTTTAGATGGAAAAACATTGCTTTTCAACAATTTTTCTTTTTCAGAAAGTAAACAGTTTCACCTCTTGATTCAAAATTAACATGGTACAGGCAAGGCATCCATGGGGGAGAAAGAATGGTACTTTTTTAGCTTGCGAGACAGAAAATACCCAACTGGACTTCGAACAAATAGAGCCACTGAAGCAGGCTATTGGAAAACCACTGGGAAAGACAGAGAAATCTTCAGTGCAGGAGTGCTGGTAGGAATGAAGAAAACCCTAGTGTTCTACAGGGGTAGAGCTCCAAGGGGCGAGAAAAGTAACTGGGTCATGCATGAGTACCGGCTAGAAAACAAGCATCCTTTCAAGAACACAAGGGTACGTATACATGGGATTTGACCGATCTTTGCACCTTTTAAATCAGTCCATGCCATGTTCTATTTGTCTTTTATAAAAACTGGTTAATTTCTTGGGTGTTTCATTGTCACAGGAGGAATGGGTAGTTTGTAGGATATTTCAGAAGAGCGCTGCAGTCAAAAAACCACAGCAGGAACCGTCTTCTCAGCAATCTCTAGGGTCTCTATGTGATACAAACTCCATGGTCAATGATCAGTTTGGAGATATCGAGTTCCCAAACCTAAATCGTAATGCCAATTCATCTTGCGGGTTCAGTAATATTTTGGCACACACTTACAACAACGAAAACAATGTAAATATGAACTTGAGCATGAATTGGGCTGCAGCAAGAGAAGCAGCAACTCTGCCTTCACTCTCATGGCCTTCAGGACTGCTAAGCTCAAACCTCACAACGAATTCCTTGTTGCTCAAGGCACTGCAACTCAGGAGTTATCAACAAAGAGAAGCTACAACTACTGATTATTCGATTCTAACAAATGGGATCGCTCATGAGTTTGGGACTGATTTAGGTTCAAATCTCCAAGCATCTTCTTCTTCTAAGGTTTTAGACCCAGCGCCACAGCCACAGCAGGAGCAACCATTCCATTTGGACTCCATTTGGTGAAGCTGTAATTAAAGTTTAAATTCACTAACACCCATCCTGTTTTATCTTCAAGTGGGGTATTTGAAACTGTGACTCAGGACAAAAAGCTCATACCCAAGAATAATGTTGTAATCATTGTTAGATGCTGTAGTCAGATATTGTAAACGTTGGAAATCTTTCTTATATGTCTGTGAAGTAGGGGAGGTTTTCCCAACTTTCAAGTTGGTGCAGCAGTACTTTTACTTCAATGTCGAGTTGAGGGAAAATCCCTTGTTCTTTGTTACTGTTGGAAGTTCTTGTTCCACTTCAGAAGACTTCTATCTATCCGTAAATGTTCAATGTAAATTAAGATTTCACGAACCTCTTCTCAGAGGCAAACCTTGTTTCTGTCAATCAAATAATTCGATTCCTCTTTCTCATGCGTGGCTTGTGTAACAACGCAATTATTTGAAGTTATAATTAGAGTGTCCGGAGAAAAATGCATGCGCCAATGCAAGTTGTACAATCTAGGACTTGGGAACCCCTCCTGAATTAATCGATGGATCATCAAATTCTATCTTTTACAACGAAATTGCGTTCACAACTGTCGTTTTTTTTAATGCTTTCTAAATTATTTTTTCATGAAAATATATTATATTAATACTATTTTGATAATTTTAATGTGATGATAATAAAAATTAAAAATATTATTTTAATTAATTTTCAAACAATTTTTAATATTAAAAAAAAAACATCCAAAAGTGTTACAAGTGCAGGCTTGAATGAGCACTCTTAAAAATTAGATAAGGCTTGAAAGAGTATTATTTGGAAGGTGAAGGCTATAAAGTGAACTAGAAAGGAAATAGATAGAGCTAGCATATTATCTTATGAATGAGGGCTACAAAACGCACTTAAAAGAAATGGATATGGCTAGAAAGTATTTATCTGGTATGTAAGGGTTAGAAAATACGGTTGAAAGGAAAAATGTAGGGTTACAAAGCATACTCAAGAGAAAATTGATAAAGCTGGAAAGCAGAAGTAGAAAAGATAGTACTAGAAAATATATTTTTAATACTAGAGGGCTAGAAAAGATACTTAAAAGGAAAAAGGTAAGGCCAAAAAGCATGTCATCTAGTATATGAAGGGTAGAATGCACAGTATCATATGGATGAAGTCTAGAAAACACACTAAAAAAAGCGATAAGGCTAGAAAATACCCTATTTGGTAGGTGAGGGCTATAAAGCGCACCTGAAAGGAAATAGATAAAGTTGGAAATCATACTATTTAGTATGCAAGAGGTAGAAATTGCACTACAAAGTAAATGAATAGGGTTAGAAAGCATATTTAAAAGGAAAAGAAATAGGATTAGAAAGAGTACTATCTAATGGATGAAGACTAGAAAGTACACTAAAAATTGTCAAAAATGTTATTGCCAAAACTTTGTGCATTTTTATATAATGGGAGCCTTATTGGGCTCAACATCTAGTTGGGTCTTTTTTGTTAGAAAAGCTCGAGTCCATTGAGGATTTTTTTTCCTTGCACTCCCTATAACGATCAACATGCAATGCATTGTGATTAATTTGCATGTATACTTAACTAAAATATATTGCGCATTTTTATATAATGGGAGCCTTATTGGGCTCAACATCTTGTTGGATCTTTTTTGTTTGAAAAGCTTGAGTTCATTGAGGATTATTTTTTCCTTGCACTCCCTATACTGATCAATATGCAATGCATTGTGATTAATTTGCATGTATACTTAACTGAGATATATAAGTCCTTTTTCTTCATGGATTTTTCTTCAAAGATTTGATCCTCCTAGCAAGCTTCCATGGCTTTTTTTCTATCATTTACCCGAGACGTGACATGTGATCTTGTCTTATGGAAAAGGGGTGTTCTCATATGATATCGACATACCTCATTTTTTGAAAACCTTTAGCATAAAAATTATTAGTTTTGCTTCCCATTCTCTATTTTCCTTGAAAAGAAATCTTAGAGCCAACCTTATTGTGTTTCTTGAGTTTTCCCTTGTAACTATGCCTAATACTTGAAAGTCAAAAACTTATGTTTTCCTTATCTAAAGTGAACATTTGTTTTTGTTCTTGTTGGTCAGAAGGGTTTGAGTTTTGACTTTGAGAGTCTTCAAAGAAAGAAAAAGTCTTTGAAACATTTATTTACATGTATGAATAATAAGCATAACTAAAGTTTGTTGAAAAGCTCGTTTCGCATGGGAAAACATTGTTTAGCAATTCCAATGAAATTGCTTTGATTAGAAAGGCTTTATTAGGCAAGTAATATGTTTTAGCTCTAGTCTATGAAATATGACGCATCCATATTATTCAATACTCTCACTCCCATTTAACTAGTATTTCGCTTATGTTTTATACATAAATTGCCTTGATATTCTTTGTTTTATGTTTTGAAAGCACTTTTGGATGACATGCAAAAATGAGTATATCAAAGGGAATTGATAGTTTTGACCACCAATCAATGTTTTTTTGTGTAAAGTGTGAGCTCTAGAGATCAAAATGATATGATTCCAGTAACATTAAAAAGCTAACATCTATACCTTTCTGGAAAGATAACAAAAGAAGATAAAATAAGGAATAATATGGAAATCACATCCTTCAAAGTCAAATCTTGCATTCTATTAGTGTTGACCTTTAGCCACTCCGACTTGAATATCTTGACCAACAAAAGTCCAATTGATAAAAATTCAATGTTTTCGAATTCCTTACTCCAAGGTATATCAACTCTCAAATTTTAAGACCAAAATTATGTCATGTTATAGATATATAATTTTTGAAATATAACAAATGAATTATGCCGATAAATAGGTTTCGTGAAGAAACGTGTCCAGATTGCGTTCTAAAGCATCCAAACCAAAATCCAACTCTTTATTTCAGCAATTTAGCTCCTCTAAGTGAAATATTTAATATTCCATGCAAGGATATTTCTCCTTTTTAGTAAAATAGTTATTGAAGTGTTAAATGTAAAACTGTCAACTTAAAGGAGGACTATTTTCTACAATAGGAACTAGGGTTTTCTAGGATATTAAAAGAAAGAGAAAAAAGAAAAGAGGTGGCTAGCAACAGTAACATAAGCTAAAAAAAAAACACCCTTTCTCCTCCACAAACCCAACAAATCATGTTTTCTCCTTTCTTTTTGATTAGTTGTTCCACAAACATGCAAGGCTAAACTCTTTTTCTTGGTTGTAAGGACATGACATAAGAACCTTGAGATTTTAATGTGAAATCAGTTTTACTTTTTCTTTTTTTAGTTTATATGATGAATATGTTTGTTCTCCTATACTTATTCATCTTATGATTGTTTATTTTAATTGTTAGAGCGAACTCTAAGTTATTATTATAGAGAATCTATTGCTAAGTTTGATATCAAAACTGGAGTTATGGTATATGAACTTGTGAAGCAACTGAGTTTAATAATTATGGTAGATCTACGTTGTTAATCTTAGGAAAAATATTCAATTAAATTAAACATAGACTCCATACAATTATGTTTTCATGATTAATTAACTTATCTAGACAACTTCCAAACCCCCCTAATTTGCATATCATATACCATAAAAATTTGATTTGAACCTTCCTCGTGGGATCGACCCCTTGCTTGCTCTATACTATCGTATGGTGTTTTAAGCTTGGGTAATTATTTTGTGCGACCGTGACATCGCAACAAAATATAAGGGTATTTATAAGCTCAAAAGATGTTTTAAGGGATCTCAAAACTAAGGATCACTAGTCTTTGTTTACAAGCCTTCATTTTGGTAAAGGGAATCTTGGATTTTAGGGTTGACTTCGATAAATTATCTATCATACCCCAGTGTTAGCTTGGACTTCTTGTGTTTTTTTATAGTGTTTTGAGTACCATTATCATATTAGTTATTTTGTATGGCTTGCTTAAACTTTTTGAATTCACTGATTTTTTTTATACCCTTAGTTTTTTAGGGAATGTTTGATAATTAAGGATTATTTTGTATATCTTTCGTGATTGAATTTCTTATCTAGTTCCAATACTTACCTCTAGTGTGGAGTGTGACCCTAGTTAGAGTTAATTTTAGAGGAGAATTTATTAAGCTTGATGATGCGACCATATTATTTGATAATTTCATTCATATTTACCTTGTGTTTTGCATATGTTTTGTGTATAAAATGCCTTGATATTCTTTGTTTTATGTTTTGAAGGCATTTTTGGATGAAAGATGCAAAAAGGACGTAACTGGAGTTGATTGATAGATTTGAACTTCAATCGGTGTTTTGTGCAGAGCGGAAGCTCTAGAGATCAAAATGAAGTGATTCTAGTGATATTCAAAAGATAACATCCATAAATTTATGAAAAGATAAGTAAAAAGAAATAAAATAAGGAAGATCATGGAAATCACAGCCTTCAAAATCAAATCTTGCAATCTACCGATATCGACAGAAGTCTGATTGATGCAAACTAAATTGTCATGGATTCGGGACTCAAAGACCTATCAAAACTACAAATTTCAACTCAAAACGATGTGATATGAAGGAGATATAAATTTTACAAGGGACAACTAAATTCTATCAACTTAAGTAAAGACTATTTTGTAAAATAGATACTAGAGTTTCTAATCATATATAAAAGAAGAGAGGAGTAAGGGAATTTCGGCCAGCAGCAATGAAAACACAAATCTTCCTCCTCCAAACCCTAAATCATGTTTTCTTCCATCTTCTTATTTAGTTGTTCAATAAACATGCAAGGCTAGACTCTTTTGCTTGGTTGCAAGGACACGAAAACCTTCAGATTTCAAGAACTGTGAGATCTATCTTTACCTCAATTTTTCAGTTTATATGATGAATATGTTTGTTCTCCTATGTTTATTTTCCTATAATTGTTTATTTAATTGTTAAGAGTGGACTCAAAGTTATTATTATAGATAATCGATTGCGTAGTTTGATATCAAAATCGAAGTTGTGGTATATGAACTTATGAAGCAACTAAGTTAATAATTGTAGCGGATCTATGTTGTTAATCTTAGGGAGAACATTCAATCGAACTAAATATATATTGCGGACAATTATATTTCTTAATTGATCAATTTATCTAGATTTTAATGCTGCCATTGAATCAAATTACTAGTGCGGGCACTGCGGTTGTTTGATGGTTAGGTATGTTATATGGCGGATCTGTTAACAAACCAATTTTAAAAACAATTTTAATTGATCTTCTTTTTTGGTAAGAATAAAGAAAAACAAAATAAGAAAACTGACATTTTCCCAATACCCCCACACTTAAAACAAATTTTGGAGCCGTTGTTGGGGATGTGATTTTAATTGATTCTTGTGTGTCTTTTGCTGTGCTGTGATTTATTCTACTTGCTGTTATTTTTACTCATTCTAAAAAAGAAAAAAACAAGAAGAAAAAGAAAAAACATATTTGTGTTTGTGGCGGTACTGTTCAAAATAGACTTTTTGGTGGAATTAGGTATTAGTCTTTTGTTTCCTGAAGGAAAACGACGTTTTGAGAAGAACTAATCACCTTTAGTCACTAGCCCCCACCTTATCAAGGCCAAATTCTATCGTTTTCTAAGGTTTCTAGACACGTTTAGTTTTCTAGCGTAGGATCCTATTGCCTATTGCATTGTTTTTAATTTCTTTTGAGTTTTGTTTGAATTTTATGCCTGTAACCTGTTCTACTAATCAAAATAATCAAGTGTAGGTTACGAAAGGAAGCTCGCGTCAACATCATGGCTGTTGCACGACAACAAACACTCAAGCAGCTTGTTGCTCCTAACATGGAAAACCAACCATTATGCATAAACATAGACAATAATGTGAACTTTTAACTCAAATATGGTTTTATACATTTGCTGCCAACATTCAATGGTCTTGCAGGAGAAGATCCTCACACTCATGTCAAGGAGTTCCACATGGTTTGTGTTGGCATGAAACAGAATGGAGTTGAAGAGGAACAAGTTAAGTTGAAAGTTTTTCCTTCTCTTTAAAAGGGGCAGCAAAGACATGACTTTTTTCTATTCTCCCAGGTTCCATTGACACTTGGAATGACATGAAGAAGATCTTCGTTAAAAAATATTTCCCAGCATCTTGAGTTGACAACATAAGAAAAGAAATATGTGGGATTTGACAATCTCATGGAGAAACACTGGCTGAGTATTGGGAAAAATTTGAGTTATTGTGCATTCAATGCACTCATCATCAAATACCTGATCAGCTACTCATTCAATACTTCTATGAAGGATTGATGCCTACTGACCGTAGTATCATTGATGCTGCAAGTGGAGGGGCATTGGTAGATAAGACACCCGGTGTTGCACGCCAATTAATCTCAAACATGACAGCCAACTCGAAACAATTTGGCAACCGTGGAGACTTCTCAAACAAACGAGTGAATGAGGTAAGTATTTCTAACCTTGAGAATAAAGTTAATGATCTTATTTCTCTTGTGCGTTGTTTGGCTTGTGCAAATGTACAGCAGGTAAGAGTTTGTACCATATGCTCACTACAAGGACATACTACAGATATGTGCCCAACAATGCAAGAAGATTACATTGAGCAAGCGAATGTGGTTGATGGAACATTCAATGGACAACCCCAGCATAAGTATGATCCCTTCTCTAACACATACAATTCTGGATGGAGAAATCATCCCAACTTCAACTATAGGAACCCAAGTCAACAAGACAATTAAGGGAAATAGTTCTATTCCTATGGATTTCAACCACAACCCCAACAAAATTATCAAGCGAGACATCCCCTTTGTTCACCAACTCTAATGTTATGGGGACATCATCTAGTGATGATCTTCGTGAGATGATGAAAACTTTGGCTTCTAACACTGTGACCTTGCAGCAAAATGTAATGTCTTTTTAACAGGAAACAAGGTCAGGTATTCACAACTTGGAGAAGCAAATGGGGCAAATAGCTTCAAGTGTGGGCAAACTGGAAACACAAATGAATGCAAAATTGCCCTCCTAAGCATTAAATACAAAAGAGAATGTTAATGCAACATGCTGCAAAGTGGAAAAGAACTTGGAGAAAAAAAGTCAAAACAAGTTGAGATGGAGGAAGAAGAAGAGATAGAAACTAAATTGAGTAACAAGAAGAAACCTACTCCTCCTTCATAAAATGAGACAACGTCGACCACTCCAAAGGTAACTCCTCACTCAATGAATTCCAATTTTAAAACAATTTCACCCTTTCCTGTGAGTTCTTCTAGGTCTAAGAAAGAAGACAAAGAAAAAAAGATCTTAGAGGTTTTCAAAAAAGTGAAACTCAACATTGTTGCGATGTCGCGGTCGCACAAATTAATTACCCTAGCTTAAAACACACAAGATAGTATAGAGCAAGCAAGGGGTCGATCCCACGAGGAAGTTTCAAGTCAGATTTTTATGTTGTACGTTATGTGATTGGGGGGATTTGGTTTGTGATTAACTAAACTATGGCAGCAATTAAACTAGCAAAAAGAATCAATTAAAACCGAAACTTATCAAGAAAACAAACCTTGGTCGCAAGCATACATCCACCTACGGAAATTACAACCGATCCTTGAAACAAAAAATGCAGTTTATGTTCTGAAATTTTATCTTTTCTTAACGTGATTAATTAACGGATCCGCCGTATAACTAATCCTCACCACCAAACAATCAAAGTGTCCGCACTAATGATTCAATTTAATGGTAGCTTTAAGAACTAGATAATTTCATCAAGATTAACATACAAGTTGTCCGCAACTTGTGTCAATTTATTCAAATGTTCTCCCTAAGTTCAAAATATAGTTCCGCCACAATTATCAAGCTTAGTTGCTTCACAAGTTCATATATCACAACTCCGCTTTTGATATTAAACTTAGCAATAGATTGTTCACAACAATAACTTAGAGTCCGCTGTAGCAATCATCAACAACAATTATAGGAAATATGCATAGGAAAACAAATATATTCATTCATAACATAAACTGAAAATATAAGGAAGAATAAATCTCACGGTTCTTGAAATCCGAAGGTGTTTGTGTCCTTGCAACCAAGAAGAAGAATCTAGCCTTGCATGTTTATTGAACAACTAAATAAAAAGATGGAAGAACACATGATTTTGGATTTGGAGGATGAAGATTTCGTGTTTTCTCTTGTGGTGGCTGCCACTTCCTTGCTCCTATTCTCCTTTATATAAGCTTAGAAACCCTAATGTCTATTTTACCAAATAGTCCTTCCTTAAGTTGGCAGAATTTAGTTGTCCCTTGTAAAATTCATATCTCCTTCATACGACATCATTTTGAGTTTCAATTGGAGAGTTTATAGGTCTTTGAGTCCTGAATCCACTCCAATTGAGTTTCCTGCAATTGGACTTCTGTAGCTCGAGATATTGAATTTTGAATGGACAAAGGTCAACAGTGGCAGAATGCGAGATTTGACTTTGCAGGATGCGATTTCCATGATCTTTCTCCTTTTATTTTTCTTGCATTACCTTTCCAGAAAGGTATGGATGTTAGCTCTTGAATGTCACTGGAATCACTTCATTTCGATCTCTAGAACTCACGCTCTGCACAAAACATCGACTGAACGTCAAATCTGCCAATTACCTCCAATATACTCCTTTTTGCATCTTTCATCCAAAAATGCCTTCAAAACATAAAATAAAGAATATCAAAGCATTTTATACACAAAACATATGCAAAACACTACGTAAATATGGATGAACTTATCAAATAATATGGTCGCATCAAACATTCCCTTCATTGATGCTATCAAGCAAATTTCCAAGTATGCTAAATTTTTGAAGGAGTTGTGCACTACCAAAAGAGTTTTTAAACTGAAAGGTCATGAAATGGTAAGTATGGGCGAAGGCATATTTATTGTTGTTCAAAAGAATATGTCTTTGAAGCAGAAAGACCCAGGTGCGTTTATTATCCCATGTGTTATTAGCAATGCTAGTTTTAAAAGGGCTCTATGCGATTTAGGTGCATCCATTAGTTTATGCCTAAACATGTTTATGATTCTCTTAGTTTAGAGTCTTTGAATAAAACAAACATTGTCATATAACTTGCAGATCGTAGTTTTGTTTACCCACTTAGTGTGATAGAAGATGTCCTAGTCAAGATTGATAACTTGCTAATTCCATGTGACTTTTATATTCTTGATATGGAGCATAATTCTTGTGATTCTAGTACTCCTATATTGTTTGGGAGACCTTTCTTGAAAACTGTCAATACAAAGATTGATTGTGGTAAGGATACTTTGTCTATGGAGGTCGGAGATGGAAAGATTGAATTTAATTTTCATGATGCAATGAAATATCCTTATAGCAATGTTTATTCTATCACATGTTGTGACAAAGTTGATAAATGTGTGCATCAAGTTTGTGATTTTGATTGTGTGGATGGATTAAGCGTAGCTTTGAGCTATGGCTATTATTTTACCTAATTAGAGGAGATGGAGAGGCACACATGTGTTCCCCAAAACGTGCATGAAGCAGCATTGGCGTTGCAAGCTTTGCAAATTGTTCCCCATGATAATGTCTCTGTTGATTTAGTATTTTTACATAAAAAGCTTTTGCCATCTATTTTACAGGCCCCCGAGTTAGAATTGAAACATTTGCCTGATAATTTGAAGTATGTATTCATTGGCGACAACAATACACTTTCTGATATCATAGCAAAAGGTTTGACAAGTGCACAATAGGAAAAACTTGTGAAGTTGTTGTGTGATCACAAAACGGCCATTGGATGGATTTTAGCCAACTTCAAGGGCATTAGTCCCTCAATGTGTATGCATCATATATTATTAGAGGATGATATGAAACCAACAAGGGAAATACAAAAGAGGTTAAGCCCACCCATGATGGAGGTCGTGAAAGCTCAAATTTTGAAACTATTAGATGCAAGAGTCATTTACGCCATCACAGATAGTAAATGGGTGGCGCCAATCCATGTGGTGCCCAAAAAAACTGGAATCACATTGGTGAAAAACAAAGATGATGAATTCATTCCTACTCACATCTTGAGTGGATGGAGAATGTTTATTGATTATAGAAAGCTTAATCTTTCTACGCGTAAAGATCATTTCTCGTTACCATTCATGGACCAAATGATTGAACGCCTGACAGGTAAAGACTTTTTATTACTTTCTTGATGGATATAGTGGATACAATCAAATTGTGATTAATCTTGAGGATCAAGAAAAAACTATGTTTATATGTCCATTTGGTACATATGCATATAGAACAATGCCCTTTGGTCTATGTAATGCACCTGCAACTTTTCAAAGATGCATGATGAGTATTTTTCTATGTTGAAAGAATAATTGAGGTTTTCATGGATGATTTCACGGTGTATGGTGATTCTTTTGATAGATGTCTAGAAAACTTATCTTTGATCTTGAAAAAGTGCATTGAAACTAACCTTGTCTTGAACTATGAAAAGTGTTATTTTATGGTAGATCAAGGAATAATTCATAGGCATGTTGTGTCTTCACGTGGATTGGAGGTTGATAAAGCTAAAATAGATATTATTTCATCATTATCTTACCCCTCATATGTGAGGGAAGTTCATTCTTTTCTTGGCCATGCAGGTTTCTATCGGTGCTTTATCAAAGACTTCTAGAGGATTACAACACCCTTGTGTGCAAACTATTATCCAAAGAAGTGGATTTTGTGTTTGATCAAGCATGTAAAGATGACCATGATGAGCTTAAAAGGTGTGTCACATCTGCCCCTATCATCCAACCACCAAAATGGGATGAACCTTTTGAGATAATGTGTGATGAGAGTGACTATGCGGTAGGGGCTGTTCTTGGGAAAAGAATTGGTAAGAATTTGCATGTTATAGCCTATGCTTCTTGCATGTTAGATGGAGCACAATGTAATTACCATACAACTGAAAAGGAACTTTTTGCAATAGTGTTTGATCTAGAGAAATTCAGGTCATATTTACTTGGCACAAAAGTAGTCGTTTTCACTTACCATGCAGCTCTGAGGTATCTTTTGAAGAAAAAAGAGTCCAAACCAAGATTAATTAGGTGGATCATGCTTTTACAAGAATTTGATCATGAAATCAAAGACAAAAAAGGTGCTGAAAACCATGTGACTGATCACTTAAACCGACTAAGGACCAAGGTTATACAAGTTGAACAATACGAGAGATATATCCTGATGAGCAGTTGTATGTGTTACATTCCTCCACAAGACCATGGTATGCTGATTTGGTGAACTATTTAGTCACCAAAGAATTCCCTCCAAGTTTGTCTACATCGCAAAAAATTAAGCTACGAGGTGATGCTAAATATTATTTCTGGGATACTCCTCATCTGTGGAAATTTTGTGTGAATCAAGTAGTTAGGAGATGTGTACCACAAGATGATTTTCATTCCATTCTCATCTTTTTTTCATTCTCATTCTTGTGGTGGACATTTTGGAGAAAAAAGAATAGCCCATAAGGTATTTGAAAGTGGTTTTTATTGGCGTTCTATTTTTAAGGATGCATTTCATTTTTGCAAATCATATGATAACTGTCAAAAAACAGGTAATATCACTCATACAAATCAAATGCCTTTAACAAATATTCTTGTAAGCGAGATTTTTAATGTTTGGGGTATTGATTTTATGGGTCCATTTCCTTCTTCTTTTAACGCTTTTTATATCCTTCTTGTAGTTGATTGTGTGTCCAAATAGATTGAGGCAAAAGCCACACAAATTAATGATGCTAAAGTTACTATAGATTTTGTCAGGACTCATATATTTGATAGGTTTGGAATCCCTAAAGCTATCATTAGTGATTGTGGCATGTATTTTTGCAATCGTTCAATGGAAGCATTGTTACGCAAATATCATGTGATTCATCGGACTTCTACGGCATACCATCCTCAAACGAAAGGCCAGGTTGAGATTTCAAATTGAGAAATCAAGTCCATTTTGGAGAAGATAGTGCAACCCAACCAGCGAGACTAGAGTCTGCGACTTGGTGAAGCACTTTGGGCTTACCGAACGGCTTATAAATCACCAATAGGAATGTCACCTTTTAGGATGATTTATGGGAAAGCATGTCATCTACCAGTGGAACTTGAACATAAAGCTTTTTGGGACATAAAAAAATGTAACATGGATTATGATGCTGCTAGGATTGCAAGAAAGTTGCAATTGCAAGAGTTGGAAGAGATTCGAAATGATGCTTATGAGAATGCAAGGTTTTACAAAGATAAGACTAAGAGTCTTCATGACCAAATGATTACAAGAAAAGAGTTTCATGTTGGAGACAAAGTCCTTCTCTATCATTCGCGTTTGAAACTCTTTTCTGGTAAGTTGCGTTCTTGTTTGATTGGGCCCTTTGTTGTTTCTAATGTTTTTTCTTATGGTGCAGTTGAAATTACAAGTTTAGAAACAAATAACGTACTCAAGGTCAATTGGCATTGCTTGAAACCTTTCTATGAAAGTTGGACGATAGAAATCACCGCTTTTGTGGAGTTAGCTGAACCAATCTATGAAGAATAAGCATACCACATGTTGAACTAATGACACAAAACAAAAGCTCTTCCTAGGAGGCAACCCAGCACAAAAAAAAATCAGATTTGCTTTCCTTTTCCCTTATCTTTTATTTTTATTTTTTTTGCATTTTTTTTTTGTATTTTTTTTGTCATTCTCTTGGACTCTTTTCTTTCATTTTCAACATTGAGGACAATGTTGTGTTTTAAGTGTGGGGGTATTGGCAAAATATCAGTTTTCTTATTTTGTTTTTCTTTATTCTTCCCAAAAAAACAGAGAGAAAAAATCTATGATTGATCTTTATGAACTCCCATTGGTTTAAGAGAATATGAGTAATATGTGTGAGAATTAAGTGAGATAGATGAATATATAAATTAAATGAATGAGTGTGCTTGGAAGTTTTAATGTGTAATTGGTTTAGGGATTGACTCTGAAAATATATCATGTTGACTTTATAGTGTTATACCAATGCAAGCTTTTGAGCCTTCAACATTATATTCTTTGATTGTACTTTCTTTTAATGGTATGCATCTTTAGAACTTGCTTCATATCTTATTGAGATTACATTCGCATTACATAGATGCATGAAGATGATAAAGACATTAGAAATTTTAACCGCTTGAGCCAAAAAGCCAACCTAAAGCATATTATCTTTAGTGAGCTCCTTTTGAGCTTATATATCTTTTCTTTGCTTTATCCATGTATAAGCCTTAAACTTTTTATATGTTTTCTTCTTTTCCCCTAGCCAAGGATTAGTAGAGCATATACTTGTGATATCTCATGGAATTATGGTTGCAAATGATGTGAAAAGAAAGAAGAAGTGATGTTTGATGAAAAGATGGGCAAAGTTGCCAAAAGTGAAGAGAAAAAAAAGAAGAAGAAAAGAAAAGAAAAGAAAGAAAAAGAAAAAAATAATAGAAACGAGCTTGAAATCGAAAGTAGCTAAGCATTGATTCTTAAAGATTGAAAATTGATGTGCTTTAATGGAATATCTTGTTTGAAATATCATTTTTCAGAAAACTCTACTTTATTTGGTTTGAACCATTTCTTTTACTCTATTTTACCTCACCTTAACCTTATCCCCATTACAACCGGAAAATAAGACCTTTTGATTCATGCATGGTTTGTAATATTTTAGTAATGAAGATGGGATTGAAGAGCAAGCTTATGGTAGAACATATTCATTGATTGAATTTGAGAGATTTAAACACATAAGCCCTAAAAACATGTTGGAGTGTATATCAATGAGAGGACTTATCACTTTGGCATGACATAGATTTCTTTTAAATCCCGAAGAGTAATTGAGTATTGAAGTTTTCATGTAAACAAATTCATGAAGATTTATGTTCTTTATCCTTCTCGATTGTATTCTTATTTATAATGCTTGAATTCTTGGATATAGATGGGAGATCAAGAAGTTGGTCGTGGTTATTTTTAATTTAATTTTTTTTACCTATCCTTTCTCGAGGACAAGCAAGAGCTAAGTGTGGGGGTATTTGATGCGACCATATTATTTGATAATTTCATTCATATTTACCTAGTATTTTGCATATGTTTTGTGTATAAAATGCCATGATATTCTTTGTTTTATGTTTTGAGGGCATTTTTGGATGAAAGATGCAAAAAGGAGGTAACTGGAGTTGATTGATAGATTTGACCTTCAATCGTTGTATTGTGCAGAGCGGAAGCTCTAGAGATCGAAATGAAGTGATTCAAGTGAAATTAAAATCTTAACATCCATACATTTATGGAAATATAAGTAAAAAGAAATAAAATAAGGAAGATCATGGAAATAGCAGCCTTCAAAGTCAAATCTTGCAATCTGCCGATATCGACCTTTGTCCATTCAAACTTCAATATCTCGATCTACAGAAGTCTGATTGATGCAAACTAGAGACCTATCAAAACTACAAATTTTAGTTCAAAACGATGTGATATGAAGGAGATATAAATTTTACAAGGGACAACTAAATTCTATCAACTAGAAAGACTATTTTGTAAAATAGATACTAGAGTTTCTAATCATATATAAAAGAAGAGAGGAGCAAGGAAGTTTAAGCCAGCAGCAATGAAAACACAAATCTTCCTCCTCCAAACCCTAAATCATGTTTTCTTCCATCTTTTTATTTAGTTGCTCAATAAACATGCAAGGCTAGACTCTTTTGCTTGGTTGCAAGGACACGAAAACCTTCAGATTTCAAGAAGTGTGAGATCTATCTTTACCTCAATTTTTTAGTGTATATGATGAATATGTTTGTTCTTCTATGCTTATTTTCCAATAATTTTTTATTTAATTGCTAAGAGCAGACTCATAGTTATTAATATAGACAATCGATTGCGAAGTTTGACATCAAAACCGGAGTTGTGGTATATGAACTTATGAAGCAACTAAGTTAATAATTGTAGTGGATCTATGTTGTAAGTCTTAGGGATAACATTCAATTGAACTAAATATGTATTGTGGACAATCATGTTTCTTAATTGATCAATTTATCTAGATTTTAATGTTGTCATTGAATCAAATTACTAGTGTAGACACTATGGTTGTTTGATGGTTAGGGTAAGTTATACAGCGGATCCGTTAACGAACCAATTTTAAGAAGAGATAAATATTCAGAATATAAATTGATGTGTCCTTTGCATGATCAGTTCTGATTTTTGTAGGTGGATGCTGATTTGCGACCAAGGTTTGCTTTATTGATAAATTTCAGTTTTATATAATATTCGCATAGTTTGCTTTACCCTAGCCTAGACAACTTCCAACCCCCCAATTGCATAACATATAGCATGAAAATCTAAACTAAATCATCCTCGTGGGATCGACCCCTTGCTTGCTCTATACTATCTTGTTTGATTTGTTTTAAGCTAGGGTAATTAATTTGTCCGACCGCGACATCGCAATACTTGAATGGGTACTGCGAATGATATTTTTAAGTATTGTGAAAGGATTATCAAAGATGATCTTTTCTTATTTCAAACACATGAACTTAGGTTCAATAAACTTTAATTTCCTTTATTGTGATTATACATGCAAAATGGTTTTTCATTATGATTTTGAATTATTATTCATTCAATTAAAGCTCAACTTTAAAGTTATTTTATGACATTTGGTTTATTTTTTAGGTTTTTAAGTGTTTGGTCTCTCTACTAAGAGAGCACTCGAATTCCTGAAACGCATTTGTTAAAAACAACCAACAATTAGACTTCTATATGTGGACTAATAACTTTGATTTCCTAAAAACCTTTTCAAAAACAAAGTTTTTAAGCTTATGACATCATATAAATTTTTTAGTGAAAAAGAAAATATACCATTTTGGCCAAACTTTGATTTTTATTGATTGATAGAAAAAGTAAATAATTCATAGTTCTTTTTTATAATATCAAAATTTACAAGTTATGGTAGATCATCCCAATCCATCTTTGTTAAAATTAACGCTCCTAAAAAAAACTCTAGTATTATGTATGGTCCTTTGTAGTTTGATACCTATTTACTTTTATCTTCTCCCATCACTAGAAAGTTCTTTTGCAATAATAGATCTCCCTTTTAAATACTCTTGGCCTGACCTTTTTGTTGTATACTTTAGCTATTCTTTTTTAGTATGAAAAATGATAATAGATGGTTGTCAACCTATTTTCTCTAATCAAATTCAACTACTTAAATATCATCTTTGGCTATTTAAATTCTTCTAGTTTTTCATCCATTATAATCCTTAATAATGGAATTCCCACCTCTAAAGTTATCATTGCTTCCATGTCGTATACTAGATAGTAAAGGGTTGCATTCTTAGAAGTTCTAACTATGGTGCGATATGCATGAAATGTTTTGAAACCATCCCATTCCAATCTTTATAAGTGATCGCCATTTTCTAGAGAATCTTTTTGATATTTTTATTGGTTGCCTCAAAAACACCGTTCATCTTGGGTCTATAGGAAGATGAATTAAGAAGCTTAATTTTTTAATTTAAATAGGGCTCAATAATTAGCTTCCCGTTGAAATTATAAGAGTTGTTAGTTACTAATTTTATTGGTAAGTTGTAAAGACAAATTAGATCTTTTTTAACGAACCTCTTGAATACCTTTTGTGTCATATATATGTAAGAGTTGGCATTGACCTATTTAGTGAAGTAATCGATTATCACCAAGATGAACATATGCTCATTGCTAACCTTTGGATTGATCGTTCTGATAAAATCCAATCCCCTTAAATCAATAGGCCAATTTGTGACCATATTAGATAGTGGTATCAGAGGTGCATTTATCCTATCACCATGTATCTGAAACTTGTGACATTTTCTATTATAGTTTATGAAATCCTTCTTCATAATAAACTAAAAGCACTTAGGAACTCTGTATTTTCTTTGCCTTCATATTTTTGTTAGCTTAAATGGAATAGATTCCCTCATGGATTTCCTATAATGCTTACCTAACTATCTTGATGCAATCCAACCATCAAAGAATCCATTGGAGGTCTAGTTGGTCCAATTACTAGTCTTGGAGTTAAAAAGTTAAAAGAAGCCTTCAGTGGACTCCTTCAAGATACATGAGTTAAGGTGGACTTCAAAAGGATTTGTAATAATACAGAGCAAACCTTCATTAATCTAATTCATGTTCAAGGTCTTGTTGGTGGAACCAAGACCATTACACGAGAATTGGGAGAACAAGACTAGATTTAGACAATTTGACCTTTCGTTACTCTTTTGATCATAACTCGAGATACAAATTTAATAGTGTTTTGATTCTAGTTGAGATGGAAACTAGATGTCCATACCTGTCTAAAGGTATATGTCTTGCATTCTAATTCATTAAGACGAGAGACAACCAACCATTTTAAGTTGGACTTTGTTGCTGCTAGATAGAATGCGGAAACGACGACCTTTGTCTTATTTAATTAGTAGGGCAATCAAAATTTATTTATTTGAGAGGTGAAATTTTGTTTGGGTTTCAACCTTGTTTATTTTAATTAGTTTAGGCTTGTTTTAGATTAGGTTAGCTATTATTTAAACTGAGTTTATGTGGGATCCATTAGGGAAGCTAGTGTTTCTAGTGTTATTTTTGTTAGAAAGTTGGGATTGAATACTATAAGACACGAGAGGCCTTATCAGCTTTAATGGTTGAACAAATGTGGTTTTGTCAGGGTGAATAGATAGGTGATGATTTTTTTTAGTAGGCAAAAATAAGGATAAAGTATTATGTGATGTTTTGTCTATGCATGCTAATCATATGTTTTAGGGAGATCTTGACAATCTGATAGAAAAACCAAACATGATGGGTTTAAGAACATGTATTCATTATAACCCGATATCTTTAACATTCACTAAATGAATGTTAATCAATTGTTGATGCCCCGACACTACAACAACCTGGTCAATGTCTTTACAAGATGATTCTAACAACTTGGTATCTTTAACATTGACTAAATAAAAATTAATGAATTTTAAATGTAACCCGATAACTTCCTTTATTTCATAATTTGTCAATTCCAAGATTCCTTATGATTTTATGTTCTTTCACAGCATGTCATCAACAATCTACTTAAAGCATCATGATAAATTAATTCAAATAGAAGTGTGTAATGCTTATTTTAAATTAACTCCCTCCATGATCACCTAATACATTTCCCCATTACTTCTTCATCACCTTTTATTGATATCCCTTCCTTTCATTTCATGTTCAGGAGGCTGAAACTCCTTCAAGGAAGTCATGAACTCCCTTCTAAATTCTAACTCTGTTTATCCAATGAATTGTTTTCATTAGTTTCATTTCCCAAAATACACTCTTTCTAAGTAATACTCATCATTTAACCAATCCTTACTCTCCATATAACCACTCCTACTGTTCAAATTGACTGACCACTTAGTTGCATTTTCCAGATTCTCATCGCTCATATTAGATATAAAATCCAGAAAAATACTATGCTAAACATGTGAACGAGCAGTAAGAAACCTCAAAACCTGTTTAGTTATAGCATCAAGAATAGTTGGGTTAGACAGCCTGGCCAATTTAAATCTTCCAAACAGCAATGGAAAAAGGTTAACAACAAAAATTACACCATGTTATACACATCACCATCAAGCATAGTTCTAACCATCATATTCATAAGCATGACACTGCAAAAAATACAATCATTTACACACAAAAAAAAAAGGTTAAGAAGAAGTACAACACTTGGAAAAGGTTAAAACTCTACATCATTAAACCATAGATGATACATTTTATAGAGAACACCACAATTGACCGCCTAGTGCAGCAAGAAATGGCATGTCCTTGAAACTTAGTAACATTTTCGACAAAAACTACACTATAGGGATGTCTCGTGCTTGAACAAGTTAAATGACTTTTTTCTTCTCTTCTGAAAATTGAAAAACGGGAATATGATTTGGTGTTTTTTCATTTATTCTTTCGGAAATTATGTCAGTATAGTTGACCTCGAGTCATATTTTAATGTCAGCTGATATTAAAATGTATTTTATTTTATTTAAGAATGTATCCCATCTCAAAAACTGAGGGATTGAATAGGATGATGATGACTTATGTTTAAAATAGATACACCTTCTAATCAATAAAGAGAAACTCTGAAGTAATCATTTCGTTAATATTGTCACTCAATTACACTTTCGATTTCTACAGTGCTTGCTAGGAAGCAGCAAGACGAGGAGCTGTTAATTCACCTTTCTTTATTGCTATAATTTCTGATTCTAGTTCTGATTGTCGGCTATGGCGATGAACAAGGTCTTCAACGCTCCCTACTCCACGCCAATAGACACTCCTGTAATTTATATATGAATCGTGAAACATAAGGCCCGATTTCTTAAGCTACTCATGATCTATCTGAGTTTTATAAGCATAACACAATACAAATATAGAGTTGGCACTTGGGAGAGCCCCCCCTCCCAAATGATACTAAAGTGTAATTAATTATGTGTAGCATCAAAATCTAGAAGATCTTCTGCTCAAGGAAGATGATGAGCTCATAACTTCCTGACCAAGCTCCTTTATCTTGTTAAGTAGAAGCATTTGCTCAGTCTCAAGCTGTACCATGTACTCTTCTTGTATGTCTTCAAGGCTTTGCATCTCGCTCAAGGCTGTCGAGAGTCCCTCTAGGTTGCCATCCTCAATCAAAGACTGAAACTTGATCAGAAATTGTTTCATCTGGTAAAAAAACCATTCAAAGAAACAACTTCAGACTTGAGAGCATAGGTTAATTCATGACGAGCATATTGATCACATAAGATTTCATGATGGATCCAATAAAAAGAACAAAAATAAAAGGATGGACTGAAATAAATTCATGTGTTGCAAGGAAACGATAATAATCACATGGCATCATTAAATATTGGCCAATAGCTTAAAGGGACCCTGTAGAAAGCTTAAATATGAAAACAGCAGCAGTGATTATACAATAAAGAGTATGCGATTGTGAAGTACTACAAATAAACCCTGCATATTTGAGAAAAAAGAGCAGATCATATGCTTCACACATGTCCTGCAAATTTTCAAATTTCGAAGACTGGAATCTTATCAATAATCAAAGAAAAATGTACCACCCCAGTGAAAGGAATGAAAATGAGTAACACATTATCACCTGGTTAAAAATTTGATGGGACTTTGTTAAAGAAGCGTCAGCCTCCAAACTGCTTCTTGTTTGTAGTTCTGGAACTTTCCTAGTTATCCGAACATGGATCTCTCCCCTTTTTACTCCTTGGAGAGGTATCCACTTCTCACACATCTGGTTTGGAGGCAATCCCTGATACTCGACAACACAATCACCTATATTGGAGGTTGGAAGCAAGGCATTATGGTCTTTTACATGCAACTCCAAGGGACTGCCATCATCAGGGAACTCCAAGGTCTGATTCCATTGAGGGTTCAGAGTTCTGTACATAACCTGAAAGGTCATACAAGGCACAGTAGGTAACCGGTTGTAGTGTTGTATCATCCGACAGAAGCAAAAGAAGGGCATAAACCAGACCACATACCTTTGTTCTCCTCTTCAAGCTTCCATATTGCACCCTCACATATGGATCACTTGTCCCCATAATATCAGCAGCAATAAGATCTTTTGCCTCAACAAGGATAAGTTCAATCCAACCATTGAATGAACCTGAGACAGAACCCTAAGCATATTCGAGGAAGAAGAAAACAATATCATTCAGAGCATTAGATCGCTGACAAGCTGTTCGAAATAGCTTGGTAATACAACAGCTTGTTTTCACTCTTAAAAACAAGCTGGTTATGAACAAATCTGAACTTCAAAGACTAATCTACATCAGCGAAGCAAGCAAGCCAGCCTAATTGCTTTACGTGTCTACAAGTCAACACACCTTCGCATGTCCTGATGAAATATGCTTTTGCATCTTTCAAACATTATTATGGTCAGGTGACTGCCTTAACTTTTAATGGCATGAAAGGGCTTTTGGATTTTCAAAATGCATTTTAGTAACCTACAGGAAATGCGGTATAGTTAAACATTAAATATGATATAATAATACCCGTGATCCTTCAGCGTCATTGACTCTGACTGCATCTATTTGAAGCCTTAATTCTCCTGAATTCACTTTTTCAAGGGGAACCCATATGTCCCTGATTGATCCCTCCAGCAAACCTTCTAAATTTACTCGTGCACTACCAATGTTTTCATCTCCAAATGTTTCTTCGCTGTAGCATTTAATCTTAAGGCATCCGTCATCTATTATCTCATCAAATTCAAACTTTTGATTCCAGAAAGGATTAGAGGTGTGTGCAGTCCGTGTTTTCTGGAGGACCTGAGAAGATAGGTTTGCAGCATGGTTAAAATCAAACTTACATACTTTCATGAAGCATTTATGTAGTTTCCCATACGTATGGGTCCACTTCAGGTTCGAATTCATCATATATGAAGACCCTAAAATCCTACCTTTCCATACTGCAGTTTAACATATGGATCACACTTTCCAGATCTTTCTTTTGAAATAAGATCTTTTCCCTCCATGATAGCCACATTAATCTTCCTTCCTGTTCTTGAAAGAGGACTTGATGAACTATAAGTTGACTTCCGAGAGCTACCATTGAACTTGTTCAAGCTAAGGGAACCATCAGAGAACTGCCATTCTTTTACTACAAGCTTGACAGTCAACTGCCACAATCATAAAAAGAAGAGAAATGACATATTTATCATCATTAAATCCTCTACTGAAACAAGTTAGCATGAGTTGCTTGACATCAATTGCATATAACACAGTGAACGTTTAAAAACAACTTCATGTTATCAAATACTCAAAATTTGAAACCACCAGTTGTATACACTTGTGCGGGTGCAAAGTGATATCACAATTTAGTCTAGAACTCCAAAAGGAAACAAAATCAACCACATTTGATTTTATCTGGGATTCAAACTACTATCTACAACAGCTGAACAATTGATGCAACAAAATATGACCTAATGCTAATCAAGACTTTAATGCTCCATCATAACTAGCTTCTGTTATGCACAGCAAGAAAAATATATCAATACAGAGCACAGGAACTCAAAAACAAGTAGATAGTCACAATAAAAAATTTCATGGTCTACCTCTCCTGATGTAACTCCCTCAAATGGAACAACCATTTCAACTTCTTTTCCACAAAACTCAGCATGTTTGGCAATGACACTAGAGTCATGTCCTATTGCCCAAAACGCTGTTGAATCATCTGCAGCATACTTCATCTGCCGGAACAAACCATGAAAAAAAAAATGCTAAATTAATTGATACACGGAAATTTTTCTGAAGGAAGAAAAATAAGGGATGTCTAGATGAACAAATTTCAAGCAATATAAGTCTTCCACACATTGTTGTTGCATCCATGAATTTAGAGTACGTTTATTTCTGAAATTCAGCTCTGCTTTCATTTCATTTTTGGAGATAAATATAATGCATGAAAATGTTAAGTCCTTTTTGGAAATTAAATAGAGATTTGGCTGCAATGGCAACATATTTTAATCGTTGCAGTCTTTTGACTTGGTGCATTACAATCTACAAGGCATGAATGATGTAGTTTACAAATTTACATAATGTGTAATACAAAATCACTCAATGACAAATAAAATCAATCGATCAAAGTTTAGTGGTAATTTTTAAAGAGTAATAAGATTTAAGCTTCTCATCAACTCCTAAGTTTTTTGCAATGAAATTATAAAAAACAAATAAAGAAAAATATTTTGTGATGACACAATATAGGGTGTTTATGATGGTTTAACTAATTAAGAAATAAAACCCGCCCTGATTTGAAACTCTCAATCTCCTACAATGATAACAAAAAATAATTGCATACTGTGCACCAACATTTTGCGAATATTTAAAACATGTGACAAAAGACTGAAACTCACACAATAAGTAAACCTATAAAGTGACCTGTTTCTCTATAATTTACGCAAAATAATAATTGCATGCTGTACACCAACTTTTGGCTAATGTACCTTGATCTCACATTTTGCTAGAAAATCAAACTTCACACTGTTGGGTGGGCAGTTGTAAAGATGCAATCGAAGAGTTCCTGTTTCTTCATGTAAGACCATGTTAAATGTTGAATCCCATCTAGGGTTTGATCCTGGACTCACTGCTGTTCTCCTTGTTAACTGTCCAAGTTCGACCTCCACAAATGTTTGCAAATTGTTATCATCAAAATTATCTACCAAACTAACATTTAACGAAGAACTTTGTTCCCTTCTTGGTGGGCTTCCTCTCAGTTTACTTCTAGAAAGATTGCTAGCTGATATGACTGACACATATACTATTCCACCCACAGCCTTTTTCCTTAAATCTATTGCTGGTAAACTGTAACAACGACGGTGAGGCTCAACCATTGTCTTAATTAAGGTGTCAGTAAAAACCTTGACCTGAAATTTTAAAGAAAAAGAAGAAGAAACACACTTAAGGCCAACAGTACTGGAAGAAATAGAATAGAACAAAAAGAATTAAGGAAGTACAGCAAGGTACATCATTATGAACTACTAAATACCGTACATGTCAAAAATTAGCTAAAACAAAACATGATAAATCCTAGATAATTATTTCAAGAGGCTAAAATAGAGGCGAGAAAATTCCATGTAATAATAATGATGATGAAATCAGAAATAATATAAAATGTACTACCTATTCATGTGCATGCAATACATTAATTACCAGCCAAGAAGAAACGCCTGGAAGCTCTGTCGCAGGTAGTGACTGGCTTCCTCCACTTCCAAAAGCAACTCCTATTCTTATATCAGGAGTTGACACAAATGAGTACAAAACTGCTCTCCCATCCAAAACTGGCATTAAGAGAAGCTGTAAAAAAATTGATGAGAGATTAAAAAGCAACCTCAAAAGGCAAAAATTGATGCACTTGAAATCCAAATCAAATCTTAAATTTAGGAATAGATAGCTTAAGAAAAATAGATATTAAATGCACAGCATATATTAACAGTCCCATATAGGATTACAACGATATTAATAATAAAATATTTGAAAAAAGTATTCCATGCTTGCATATCTCCCAAGTACAGAACCTATATCCTCTCCCTTGAGTAGCTCCACATTGAAAACAGTTAGAAAATACATTTCCAAATGTTCATCTCCCACAGCAATGAGTTTTCAGATCTTAAAGAAATTTTGCAGATATATCCCAAGCAATAAGGATGAAGTAAATGATCTCAAGGATATGGATGTGTTGGGAAGAAGCGTTTTTTTACAATTACCAGAAACACTTCAAAACTACTTAGAGCTTCGAATTTTGAAGTGGTTGGAAAGGGAGAGGGAGAAAGGAAAACGGTGAGAAAGAATTGGATCACAAACCTACAAATTGTTCCCCAGGAATGAGATCATGGAATGTTTTATGGTGGCATATAAAGGAGCTTAGGCTAACGTAGGAAATGATGCAAAAGAAATTCATAGTAATAGAGAAATCATAGGGTTGAGAGAATGTGACAATCATTACCAACTTACAAACTTTTGAAGTCAATATTGAAATGCTTTATTTCGTCAATAGTAGTATTTACAAAATCACCGACATGTGTGTGTTTGTGTTTGTGTTTTTGATTGTGTGTGTGTGTGTGTGTGTGTGTGAGAGAGAGAGAGAGAGAGAGAGAGAGGGAGGGGGAAGAACTAATATGTACAAATAACTGATACTGCCAAACAAATGAGGGAAGGTCATGTAAAAGATACTTGATGGTTCTCTTACAACCATTTTCTGGTATCCATATCCATGAGGAGCACATAAAATCAAGCCATTAGCCATATAAATTTTGATCTAACAGCCAGTGCCAGCACAAAATTATTTAGAGAGCAGAAAACATAGATGATTTTACATACCTCACCCTTGATGTGGAGGCTGTTTATAACAATCCGAGCAGTTCCCATTAATGGCTTTGCCAGCTTAGCCAACAACAAAATGCTCATGTCACTAGTGTCCCAATCGAAACCCAAATTCATAATTCTCTGTCAGAATGCATAAGAAAATGTGACATGAAATTATGAGAGATATTTACTGTTTGAGGGGAATAACACATCAAGCTAGAATAATTACTGGAACAATTTGGCACAAATTGTATTCGTCTGTATTACCTATATAAACTTTCCCATTTCTTTTTTCATTAAAGACCTTACATTTCAACAGAATGCGCCCAGTCATTCTTCTAAGTCAGATGACTTAATTTTTCTTGTGGAAGTTGGCTCACCAGCCACCTTAATCACATCAGGCTCAGTCACTTCTATCACCGATTCTCACTTCTCATTATTCAGTGCCTAGCTTAACCACTAACTCATACGTCCATAACAAAGAGGAACAGAAGGCAGACCGAAATGCAATGCCCATTGAACCATAGGCTCCCAATGGAATAACTTTTGAGCATATCTTAAAGAGTAACTGTCATTCCTATACTTGCATCAGTGAGTACTGAAGCAGAGGCAATTGCATGTTATTTACAAATTCATACCAATATGGATTCAAGATGCAATCCAATCCTTTTTTGTTGTTTGGAACTAGCACGAGTTTCATAATAACAAGTCTAGTTGGAATGTACTGATGAGCTTGTCTAGTGAACAACTAAATTCAACTCACTAAAGCCTTGATAATGAACTAATTAAGATAAGCTAGATTGAATTTTTCCATGCTGTTTCATCAAAGACTTGACGGTTGTAAACTTTTGTGATACTAAGTCATTCTTTGCTGTGAACTTCAATATTTCTTGTTGGAATTTTATTTCTATTCCACATATTTAGTAAAGTCACTGTCAAAATGCACACTGTTAATTACCCAAACATATACAATAGGCCGATCATTATCATCATTAATGTAATTATCTCAACTCAAGCACTTACATACTCCAACTGTCCTTTGCACTAAATGAACAACTGGATCCACCAAATGCATCAGAAATTTTTGAAATGCAGAGTAACATAAGTTTTCACGAAAGACAATAAGCAGAAAAAAAACAGTGGTTGGCCTTGTTATTAACATTTAATTGTAAGGTTATATTAGCAGGCATTAGATAAAATACATGTAGATACCTTCCAAAGCTTTAAAAGGGGTAAAATGGAAAAGCATAATCAGAAAGTGAAAATGGAACCAAACCTGATCACCTGAAGTTGACCAGCAAGTCCCATGAAGACCCAGAGAAGGTGGGCATGAACCAAATGAAAATTCCTGCAACTCAATTTTTTCCTACAAGAAGGGTAATACTATTTTAGGAAACATGTACAATAATGATAATCTTAACTTATATATTCATGGAAATTATAGATGAGAAAATAAGCATATCACTTACAATGAGCTTCAACTTACGCTGTTTTAATTGTTTCTGCAAGGAAAAATGTTGAACTTTTTAGTTGATCTCACAAAGAACCATAAACAAACACAAGTGTGCGCATGAGTACATCTTCATATATGCTAGAGAAAGTTTATTTAGATCAAAAAATTATCAAAAGGTATGAACATGCCAAGGTTTGACCCCCTTTCTAGTAGTAAAGAAATGGAAGTGTGATATCCAATCAATCAACCACCATTTTTTAAATGATTATGTATTCTTATGAAGCCACTGTGTCATTCAAAAACCCCCGCGAAGAGCAGATATTTGGAATGCGCCTTTTCTTTTAGCTTTATCGCAAGGAGATTTAGATGGCATAAATATGAACACAGCCAGCATACATCTTGGAGTTCTGACAATAATGAACAAACAAACCTTGGCATAGGACAAAAATTCTTCAGTAATAGTGATTATATGACACAAGCCAATTAAAACGGATTCAAAAATCCTGACCTCAACAGTGGATGAGAATCTAGTTGACAGCTTTGGGTTCATAAAGCTGGTCCAAATTTCCATCAGCAACTTGTTCAGCCACTCACAGTGTTCCAATGGTGTTATTGGCTATGCAAATATGTGAGTAGATTATTAGATTGAACTTAGTTAACACGAAAATTTGGGTAATCACAAAAGAAAACAAAGAAAGAAGAGATACCGAGGAGTTCAATACAATTCGCTTCCACTTCTTGTTTAGGTCTTCCACAAGAACTCTCTGTTGATGACTGCAATACTACAGAGGGAAAACAATAATTTCATCATACCGCGTTTCACATGCTGGGCTGAGAGAATAGGAGGAACCTAATTTTGCAATGCCAACCCATATTTGTCTAAAAAGTGATGCAAGTAATGTTTTTGATCTAGGAACTACAGCTAGAATCAAAGTCTAGCCGAAAAAAGGAAAAGGGTGGACAGCAATAAACAGTGATCACAACATCTGTGGCAAGGGACAGAAAATACAGGGAAGAAGAAATCATTATAATCAGATTGGACCATCCATAGGCAACCAATTGTTTACATTGGGGGAAGAGTGATAAGCCTGTGCAAATTTCAGAAAAATATAAACTGTGCTTGCATTTAAAGATTTTCAACTACATAATGTCGTCCTTCTCTAGTAAATCACACCTAAATGCAGCAGCTTTCTTGAAAATAAATAAGAAATTCACAAGACCTACAGAAATCAACAAAATATAGCCCAAGATTAACCTTTTAGACCCCATAGTAAAACTTGTTTAAGTACAAAAGTTTTATGACAAAAGAAAAGAAAATATAAGGTAAAGAAAATAATAATTAGACAGCATCACCATCCAAAATAGACGATCAAGACAAAATCATAAATCTAGTCAAAACAGGAGAACAGTGAAGGACTTGCCTGAAAAGTAGCCCAGATAGCAACGAAAAGCGGAACCCAATTGGAGAAACAGAAAACCCATTTCTCAATACCCCAACAAACCAGAATCAAAGGTATTAAGAAAGCAATAGAAGGCTTTTCCTCCAAGAGATGATTAAGGAACCCCAAAACCTCTTCAACTTTGAAGCCGGCCTTACCCTTTCTTCTTCCCATTTTTTTAAGTCAACCCAACCAATTAGTAGATAAAAAAACCTACAACTTCACTTTCCTTGTATATAATTTCCTCATATATCATGATCCATAGTTAACTGTGTATCCCCGTGAAACAAAAGTCCATTAATTTCCTGGAAAGTGTGAGAGAGAATTGTTGCCTTCAAGAGGCACTTGGAATAAATTTTTTAACGGTTAAAGTGGCCACTTAAAGAGACTGGAGTTTGTCCATTTTGGAGAGAGAGAGACTTGAAAAGTCCACGAGTGAGCAAGAGGACACGAAAAGTCAACGTTATTTTTATTTTATTTTAATACAGTTTGATATTTAAGGTAGCCAACGGTTTGTTTTGTACGAACAACTACTTACCATGTTCTCATTTTTTTTTATTTAATACTAATTTCGCCTATTTTTTCTGAAATGTCCGAAAATTATATTTTTACTCCGAATTAAAAATACCTGTTTATATATTATTTTCACAAAAAAATAGAATAAACTTGGTGGTCCTAAATTAAATTCAGTTTTAAATCATTTGAGTTTTGTTTTGTAATTAATTAATGTATATAATTCATATCTATAGTGGTCGGCCCCGTCAACAAAAACCATTATCCCCATGTTATGATTTTTCTTTCCACTATTGGTGGACTAGGAAATACCTCTTTTTATATATATAATTAATTAATGTACTAATTAATAATATAACTTTTTATTATTATTATTCCCTTGTGTTTCATAGAGAAGATGGAAATTAATTAGAGGTTAACATAAGATAGCATGGCCAATTAGTTAGGCACACTTTACAAAAAAAAAAAAAAACAGTTGATTTTGATCTCCCCGAGTTTCATTTGATTAAAAAAAGTTTTCTTGTGGTATTTTTAAAATTTTATCTTTTTTAAAAAAATAGGTCAGAGTTAAGAGCGAAAAAATCATGATTTGATTTTGTGTTTTTAGAATGATTTTGTAAGACATGTGAACATTGCTAAAGAGTAAATAATATTTTTTATTATGATTAAATGCTTTTCGATTCTATACTTGCAAGCAAGTTTTTAATGTTTAGGTATTGATTTTGTAGGTTTCCTTCTTTTTTTTGGTGGTAATGTTACGTACCGGTAATTATATATGTAAATGAATTAAAGTTAAAACTACATGCACTACTGATGCTAAGGTTATTACTGGTTTGAAATTTCTAAATCAATCATTAGTTATCATGCATATACTTTTGCAATCATAGAATAAAGGTTTTGCTTTGTAAGTACTACATTACTCATTTCACTTCTAGTGTTTATCATCCATAAACATATGGTAAATCTAAAAGTTTAAACATGATATTATATTTGTCATTAAAAAAACTATGCAACCAAATAGGATGCATTCAAGCATATGATGGATTCAAGCTTAAGATCAAATGATATTTTATGAGCTTATAGGACAACTTATGATATGAATCGTAATGGAATTAAATAGAATTCACAAACTCAAAATCTAGCTTATCATAATAAAAGACTTGTTGTGATATAACAAGACTATAGCTAATTCAATCACAACGTCTACCTCTAGGACAAGTAAAAGGAGTATAAAGTCACAATAAAGATTGGTCAATTCCATAAAGAGTTGAAAGTTCAATTAAGAACCACCATAGACAACCATGATAGGCAAAAATCATAAAATTATTAGCAAATTTTATTTTTCCTAGAGATTATCCTTAAGAGTATTTATACCCCAAGCCACAAAAAACTCTATTTTCCTAAATGAGTCACTTATAAACCTAATTTAAATAATAATCAATCCAAGATAAAACTAACCCAAACTAATTATAATAAATAAAATAAACAAGTCTAAATCCAAAGTGTTTCCTAATAAAATAAATAAAGTTTAATAACTCATCTAATTTAATAAGACAAATTCAATTATTTTCGCATTTTGCTTGATAACAACTCAACTTCAAATGGATGATTCACTATTTTTTTAAAAGAACTATAGAAATGTATGGAAGTTTATGTCCAAAGCTCATCTTCAACTTGAATCACTTTCAAATTCGACTACAGCTCTATCGAAGATGAATAAGATATTGAAATGTCAAACTGACTGAACCTAGTCTTCAATTCTTGTGGTTTTGATTCCATCAACAAGCTCATCTTAAATATGAATAGAAATAATAATTGCTTACTCATCATTTAATATTCTATTAATGTCAACTTTACCCATGTGACTGCTTACTCCTTATTATTTAATATTCTATTAAAGTCAACTTTACCTATGTAACTCAAAGAATTCCATTGGTTACACCACCAAATCCATCTTTGAAAATTCCATTTTATGATAATAAAATTAAATAAAAGCAAATTTTAAAAATAGTATCGTGGGCAGATTTGATATTTTGCGAGCGAGCGCGCGTGTATGTATATGGAGAGAGAGAGAGAGAGAGGTGTTAAGAGATAAGAAAGTGTTAGGAGCAGGTGCAGTAAGCGCGTAGGAATCCTCAATTTTTCATTTCTTTCATTTACATATTTCATTTACAGCTCAATTCTCAAATCAAAATCCTCTCTTCTCTTCCATGTTTGGCCTTCACTTCGCTCTTCAACTTTTAAGTTTTAGTCTTTCTTTTTCATAGTTATTGAAGAGGATGAGGAGGAAGAGAATAAAAGAGAAAAGGATGAGGGAGATGACAGATGAGGGTGGGCGGCATCGTGAGTGAAGAGAATTAGGGATTTAGGGTTAGTTAATGCGGAGTGGGCCTTTTATACCATTAGTTATAACTTATAATAATAATAAAAAAAATGAGGTTTCTACTTTCTAGGGGGTTGTTATAAATAATAATAATAATAATAATAATAATAATAATATATACGGGGGAGGGGTTATGATGATGATGATGATGATGATGATGATGATTAGCATAAAAAATAGTTAGCATAAAAAATAATTTTAAAATAATTCTATTAATTTAAGAGAATAAATAACACTAATTAATTTCAAATACAACAATCATAAAAAAAAATACAATTACTTGAAAAACATAAAATAAGTAGTTTAAATTTCAAATTTAAAATATTGTGGGTCTTTTAATTATATTTAAATTCATTTTTTAAATTTAAATATAATTAAAAACAATAATTTTATTGTTGGAGGGTTTTCAAAACTAATTATTTAATTATATAACTTACTCCTATTAATTATACAATTAATTGTATAATTAAGCTATATATAAAATAATTGAACTTTATTTAAAATAAAAATAAAAAAATGGTTCTCCAAAATAGTTTTTATCATTGGAGAACACATCAACAAAAAAGTCATATATACACTATTTAATTTTTGTTTGATATTTTTAAATCATTTTCATGTCCTGATGTCAAAATAATTTGCTGGAGTTGGAGCTAGTACTATCAATATCGATGTTGATACCAATATTAGTACTGGTAATCCTTTCAATAATAATATCTTTGATGAATGTATTAAAAATAACGAGAAAAATGAATGTCATGAGACTGATTATAATTTATATATCACAACAACAAAACATTTATTTTTAGTTTGTTAAGTTTTACCTGATGAAATTCTATAGACATAATTATTTTGTAATATATTTTTCAATTATTTAGAATCATGCATGAATCTTAAATTAATAAAGTTTTATATCCATAATCATGTTATATTATATTCATAAATATTTTAATTACTATTTTACTATCTCAACCATTTTTATATTTTGACAACGTAGGATGATAAGGAAGTGAAATCCTTGCTTCCTGGAAACTAACCAGCAGATAATAGATTTGCCGTCAGCTGCCCAACCAGATTCTCTGGTAGGCTGAACACGTGTTACTCAGCCTCCAATTAGTTTACTACAACCACCCGCATTTTAACAGGCAAGTAACTCCTTTTTCACATGCCTATTACGAGCATACCATAATACCCTTCCCTCATCGACTTGGCATTACCATAATACCCTTCCCTCATCGACCGACTTGGCATTACCATAATACCCTTCCTCCATAGTTATTTGATGGCACTGTCCTCCTCCCTCCGCGGCGACCCAAAACCACAAATTCAGGTGGAAGATAATTGATTGATTTATTTCTGTTCACCCTTTAACGCTTACATGGTTAAGAGGCTCTCCATTTAAATTTGCCCTAGCTAGCTAGAGAGTGATAGAAAGAAGAGAAGCTATCATGAGCCCATCAAACTTCCAAGCGAAGACCAAAAATACGTGCCCACCACCACCGTTGAAAGTCGACAAGGACTCTCACAGGATCAAAAAAACATTTTCATCGCCACCCTCGTCGTCTTCATCCTCCGCGTCGTCGCTAGCGGTTTCAGGTCCCATCAAGCCCCGTCCGGTGGTCATCTACACTCACTCGCCCAAGATCATCCACACTCACCCCAAGGATTTCATGGCATTGGTGCAGAAACTAACGGGCTTATCGCAGTCCTCCGAGGATGATCCGTCGGCACCTAGAATAAGGAAAGAAAATGGTGTCAGGGTGGCGGCCAAGAAGGTGATCAAGATTAATGATCAGGACGATGAATCATCTTCAGCTGTTACTGATCATGGGAATTATGGAAGCATCGGTGATGATGGACGTCAGTGTTTGATGCAATCTCATCATCCTAATTACATCAATAATATTCCAATTTTTACACCTAAATTAGCTGAGTTTCTATGCGCAAATCAGGCATGCTATAATAACTACACAGATCCTTTATTTTTTTCCTTCTCCAACTATGATTTCAACAACTTCTGCCTTGGAGGTGAAGATTGAGGTGTGCGGGTATCAATTCTTTTTTTAATGTTTAATTTGTCTCTTCTGATTTCGGAGAGAAGACAGTCAGTACTCTCTTGGCAGAATTATTTATTTATTTATGGTTTTATTGTTCCGATACGTTAATCTTTTTGTTCAAATCCAGAAATAAATTGCCAAACGATGTTTCTTTTTGATCCTCATAGAGTCAGCTGAGATGTGTTTAAGTTTGTTTTAGAATCAACAGTGGCCGCATCATCATTACATTATAGAAAACATAATAAAATAATAATAATAAACTTTTGTTTGTATCTTTTTGCATGAGGCAGTACTTACTCGTGTGTTCTTGTCTGTAAAATATTGAAAACCGTACGTCTGTTTCAAATTTAAATACCGAAGGTATGGATTGTAAGGATGATGATAGCTCGATGAGGATAAACATGTTGATGATAGCTTCTGTACAGAAGCTACAATTCAAAAAAAAAAAAAATTATTTCACGTGCAGTTGATTTTACTCTTGGTGGCGGCTATGCTGCATTTCAAAAATATATTAAAAATATTGAAAATTAATTTTTTCTGTTTTTTAAAATTATTTTAATGTAGAAATAAATTTTAAAAAATAAAAAGTATGCCATTTAAATATATTTTTAAATAAAAATACTTTAAATAATAATACACCCTAGGCAAATAATAAATATATTGTTGAATCAAGCGCGCCCGCTCACACGCGGAAAAGAGAAGTTATCTGTATATCTATCTACATATCTACATATCTATATATCTATCTATTTATCTATCTATATATAGAGAGCGAGAGATAGAAGGAGAGGGGATAGAAAATAGTGATCAGCTGTTACAGCCCACTCTTGATAAGACAAAGATTCAGAACAGCTGTTTTTATTCATGCAAGCGTGATTCGAATTCAGATATTTGTTTTTGTGTTTTAGTTAGCGAAGCCGACTGTTCCTAAATTGATAAAATGGAGTCCAATTTCGAACAGGTACTCTTTAACACAATCATTGCAATCTTTGGAACCCTAGCGGTGAGAATTTTTTTTTTTTTTTTTGATCAAAGTGAGAAAATTGTTGTTCAAATTCTATGCCGCCTTTCAACAGTGGTTCTGTAGCCAATTTTTTTATATCCCGGATGATGGGTGATCCCCACGACGGCAAGAAAATCAAAACATTCTTCTTTTCCGGCCGCCGATTTGGCATTTCATGCTTATCCGAAGATCTTCCTTCCACTCGCTTTATGCTTTGTCCACTCCATTTGCTTTATTCATTACGGAAGTGCTCTCATTAATTTATGGGCGACTACTTAACGTTCATATTTACTTGAGATGAAAACACCAGCTATGAATACCAAGGGGCATTCTCTTAAGATGGCTGTTAGGATTTTGAAGTACGAGGTTTTTTTTTTTTGTCTCCAAAAATAGTTCTTTTTGATCTGGGCTCACAGATAGTCTCATCAAACCCGGCTATTATTTATAGGCATCAAAAGAGTTTACTCGATCCGCTTATTACATGTTATATTACTTGGCTATCCAATCCAATCCACCATTATTACCCATTCGACACGTACTCGATCAAACTGCAGGAGGACCCAGTTACTGATTTTAGCTGTAACTCTGTACTCAATCTAAGGAGCAGTGTGACACCCGGATGTTGGAACTGAAAATGGCACATCGCATCCATTGAAACTAAACAATTTTTTTGCAGTTGAACAGCAAACTTTTTAAGCTTTTTATTTTCTCTTAATAATGAATCTTCTTCCTTGGTTGAGATTTACACTCCGCACAGATGGTTCTGTGGAAACATAACTGTACATGTACATGTATAAAAGGGGACACCATTACTTCTTCTTTTTGTCTTCCTTTTCTCTTTCAAGAACTACAGGAGCTGCCGGTATGCTGAACCACCATTCTCTTAATCTCCTTGTCCATCTTTCTGTGCTAGCTTTCCTTGGAGGTGAATATCTTGTAAATGTCTCCAAAAAGATCAGCAGCGTAATATACTTGCTAGGTACGAATGCCACGATCAAAGCAGCGCACAGGAGGGCGAACGCAAATTTCTCGCTTGCCTTGTAATTGCATAGACACCCAAAAGCAGCATGCAGTTGAGTAATTTGAATAGAACATGGAGAAATGACGTGTAATTACACTCTTAATGCACTTACGATTTATGACTTATAAGAAGGTAAGAATTAGAAAAGATATGACATGCTGGCCCGCAAGGAGTGACAGAGAGTAACCTGTGGGAAAATGGACAACAGCAAGGCACGAAACTTGAGGAGGACAATGTTTCCATCCTGGATGAACTGTTCAGCTTGAGAAATAGCATTCTGAACAGCTAAGAGCTGCTCCACCGTTTTCATTGGTGGAGGTGCTATTACCTTGAGTTTATCAGCAGGCCTTCCTTGGTTACAAAATCGAGTGAGCACCATGAAGATAGCAAGAAAGATGATCATCAATCCAAAGCCATAGCTCAGCCATCCCCTAAAATGCACATCCATGAAGTACTCGTTAAAGGAAAAACCTGGAAAAAACTGTCTTTGTAACACTGTAGAGAAATCAGCCTAATCCTACAGAGAAATCTCTCCCCCTTTCAGGAACTCCCTCCTCCGTGACAATTTCTTTCAGCAACTGTGAATGTAGATGTCCTTATGATATATATATATATATATATATATATATATATATATATTTCTGTCTATAGCCTTCCCAAAAAGAGATTTGCATAATTGCCCTAGGTTTTCATCCATGATCAAATCTGCTTCCTATTAATCCAGAAACATTTTGATATATTTGATTAGATATATATCTCGCTAATCTTTTAGAAAGATTCATCCATAAATCAGTTTAGCACATTTCCCAAAGTAGCTTCGAAGGGATATGACATCAAACAGGAATCCATGCTAGAAAACTAATGAATGCTCTTTCTGAATCCAATAACCATATTCTCACCATTCATTATTTACAAATGAAAAAACCTATACTGGGAAAGAAAAGATGGAGTCCTGACATGACCATAATATTCAAATCTCATGGAAGGAAAATTTGAAATGGCTACCAGATCTGAATTTCAAAAAAAATAAGAAGACTGCAATTAAATCTTCTGTTGGTGCGCAGAATGCATCCATGAATAAACCATTTCGCACACAAGACAATGGGTCAGTAACTGTGCGATTCATGTTTCCATCCTAACAAAATCCTAGTCCCCAACTGCTAAACTGGGGTAGGTTGGAAGTATTTGGAAATCACATATGATTATCTTTTGATTCAGTTTCTAATACAGTTGACCATGAAAAGCTTGTTCTTTAACGAGATTTGTTTCATTTTTATTTTATGATGTAAGCTAGTAGTGAAGGTAAAGTAAGATAAAAATACCTAAACTTTTGAGCTAGATTAATGCATTAATGAGGTCTTTGCAAATCAGGAAATGGGAAGAAAGTGGACTTTTATTTTTATTTAAGACAAAACTATCATCCCAACCTACGAAATGTATTTCCTGTTGGAAAAGCTACTCAAACAGTACAAAGTAAATGAAAAGGACTAATTTGGTTTAGAGTCCAAAGGAGAGGCAAATAAGGGACAGGCTAGGTTGCTTAATTCAAGGTAATCCAGCAAGGATTCAACATACTACATATTGCATTCATAGCTTTGGTCATCTAAAGAGAGAACTTCCAAAGAAATTAAAATCTCAAATGTGCCCTTTACCACAGCTAAATATAACCAGTGATGTCCATTCATGTTTAATCCTTTAGCCATTTATATAAACTACACAGCAGAGATGATAAACAAAAACTCCACTACTATTAGGATAACATGATGATTTTGCATCATTATAGCATCTGAATAATCATACATTTATACTCAAACCCAACAATAATCAATAATGTAATTAATGTCTTACCTCCAAATGACACAAGTGAGAACCAAACAGAACACCAAAGACTTCATAGGGTCATCCCACTGTATCAAGGAAATAAGCCACTTCCCAACTTCCATAACAGGGAGAAGTAACTCCTGCAAACACCAGGGAGAAGTAACTTCCATGTTAACAAGAAATATTAGAAAGATTATTGAAGGTACAATATAAAAGAGCTTAAGAAAATTGCTTGTTGTCACACAATAAAACCAAATATCTTATTGGCAACTCTATTTCAAATAATGTAAACAGCAGAAATTATTCAGACACAAAGAAGCTGTTATTATATTTGTTCGCCTTGTCAGCAAACATATACCCTCCGTTTCCTGTCATTCTAATGTTGTACCATAACATCGATCATGGAAAGGAAAAGAGGCAGATGGAACAAGGGGGCAAATGTGCTTGGTAAAATTCAAACTCAAAGTTACATAGTACTATAATTAGCATCACCTTCATTACTGCAAGATTGGTATCAATGCCATCTACTTTAGCTCCATTGACTGTTTCTTGTGCCAACACAGTTTTTTTGTAGCTGTTTTGAGATTCCTTAACCACCTTCTCCAATGAACTCATCTCTCCCACAGCTATCTCACCAACAACAAGCCCAGCCTCATTCAGATCATTTGAACTTGTTCCTAGCACAAACCCTAAATTGGAAACCATGGCCAAGGAAGAGATTGAATACATCCCGCCTCCAGCCTTATAATTGCTAGTCTGATCTAGTTCCCTTATGGAGGACATGTTTGCCAGGGTTTCCAGTATCAAATCCCCACCAGGAAGTTGATCACAAAGATTAAACATGAGAAGAGTTTCACAGCAAAAAGAATTTAAAGCATTAATTTCTTTAATTGCTTGAAGTCGCAGAATTCCAAGTACAGCCTTCGAAAGAGCTTCATCCCGTTCAACTCCAGAGATCTCGAACTTTTTTATAAATCTGTGAACGTATAAAATTTCCCGAAGAATTGCCAACCAGAAATCACGACGAGTATGGCCTTTAAGCTCAGGAAACTCGATGACAGCTGGCTCTGATCTACAAGAGAAACAATTTGAGGTTAATGCTGATAAAGCTCTCAAAAGTAGCTAATGAGACAGCACCTAGATTCTAGCATATCTAACTCCAAAACATATATTTCATCAATGGAAAGGAAAACAAACTTGAATCACGACTTACAAGGAAATAGATTTGTAGGAGACTGCCTTGTCAAAAAGACGAGTACCCCATGGCCCAGTCAACTCAGGTTTGATAATCTGTTTTAGGTCATCTGACAAATCATATATTTTTGGCTTGTCATAGGATACCACATGGAGAGCTTCAAAGTACAGTGCATGGTCAGTGAGAGTTAGACGACCTGTATGCACATGATAGTAAATGTAAGAAATTAGGCAAATATTGCACAGCATATATTTTTCTGAAGTAAAGGGAAATTTTATCATCTGCCTAAATCATAACCTCTTTTAAATGTATGTTTACACTTTACCTTGATTTCCTTTTCCCAAAAAGAAGGGAAAAAATACAGTGAATTTACCAAATCACTTATCCAATGAAACTACCTGGCCATGTAGATATTCCAACATGTTCAAGAACTGGTTGGGTTGTCACTGTTCCATCTACTTCCAAAATCTTCTCTTTTCTTGACAATCGCACTGTGGAAAGGAGTGATGAATCTGATTGGGTCTTCATCTTTTTTATTGCCCTATAGAGAAGATAAACCTAAAATATAAATCCTGGATGTATGTGCCTACACGACATAACATTACAGGAGTAAGATATTATGTTCACCATAAATTTGTATGTTCCTACACGACATAACAATTTACACAACATAAAATTGTCACTGTAAATTATATAATCTTTACATGAAATATTATGAACTTTACAATCAAGTATAATTTAAAAGGTTGCCAAGATGGAAACAAAATCAACCTGCACAGCCATTTCTGAATAAAACATCATCCTAGTCATAGCATTCAGTCAGCTTTCATGGTGACAACTAACAAGATTCAACCTAATATATTCTAGAGATTGATAGGATAGTGAGAAAAAAGCATCAAGGAAGAAAAAAAGCATCATTCAAAACAAGCCTGACACATTATTAAAAGCTCTAAGCAAAATGCAACTTATAAGAATTATTTGCTAGGTGATCTAGCTTTATGTTTCACTATGTGGAAATGGATATGTGAGGTGTGTGTGTGTGTGTGTGACCTTCCTTAGATATAAAATTTTAGATAGGGTGTGAGTCCTGTGTGCTTTCTTGATAATCCATATTGTTGCTTTGTGATGTATTTTGCAATATAGTCTCTTCCTGTGTGACTTAACAAACATGAAAAAAAAAAATCAGTTCCTGGGTAGAAAGCAGACAGAAAATAATAAGTGAGAAAAAAAGGAGCATTTAGGCAAACCTAAAAAGTAAGGAACTTAATAAATATAGAGAGACAGAAGTAATTTAGCACTTGTTGTATGGGCAACTACATCATAAAATGGCAGGTGCTCTTAGTAGCATGACAAACTAAAAGCAGACAAATGATCTTGTTGGAAACGATGTACTTGTCAGTTAACATAAAAGTTACCTTTCTAGTCCACTTAGGTACTTGTCATAGATGGAAAATTGAAGCCGGCCATCAGTTGCCTTAGTAAGCACATCAAAAAGATTTTCACTGGTAACCACATTGGCAATGATTGGAACTGCTGGAGATATTCGAGAGAAGGCCTCTAGACCAACTGTTATGTCCTCATCTACCTAACAGGAAGTATCCATAGATAACAAATCAACAGTAAGATGCCATATCTTCAAAACTTTCTACATACAATTACTCCATATTAGCCAAAACATTCAAAAGGACAGGGGAAAATGCAGACAATAGTAACAAGCACACATAGACCAAAATGCATGCATGAGCTGAGAGGGATGGGGGAGAAGGAGTATGTTTGGAATTCAAAATTAGATTCTTCTAAACCTTCTACAATATTCATGCAAGAAAAGAGCAAGTGTGAATCTCCATGCCAAAATTGTGAGAAACAGTTTCATTATATTTTTGTAAAAAAATGATGTTCTAAAGTGGAATATTATGCCAAAATTATGCTAGTCAAACATCTAGTGACATTAACGAATAAGGTCAGCATAATTCAGTGGAAAGTTTTACATTGAGAAACGGTTGGCTAGAAGCTGCTGGAGTCGCCCAAGCTAGCATCATGTCATATGTTAACCGTCGGAACTTTTTATCAGCTAAATGACCAGTTACTTGAGTAGATAAAGCCAGTGCTCTGAAGCAACAGTATTCCAAAAAGTTCCTCGCATAACAGGAAAGATGCTTTAAGGAATCAGAAGCCCCAGCATTGAAGTTTTCTTGAAGCTCACTAGCCGAAATGCCAAGGATTCTGCATTATAGCCCTTGACCATAAGGAGATGAAAATTGCAGTAGAAAGGGAATGCATATACTTTTAGTAATCAGACAGTCTAAGTGAAAAGGGAACACCAGCCTACAAGATGGTCATATATAAAGTCAAACTATATAGAAAGTTCTCAAATCAACTGAATCATAATTTGCACAGAAACTACAGCATGGGAAAAGAACAAGCAGGAACACAAAAAGCGTAGCCCAACTTACTTTGAGCATCTACGAACAACCACATTAGCAAGTGGAGAGAGCTCAGCTATCCAATTCCTGCCAGCTGATGGAGAGCTTTCCATCTCCTCAAATTCTTCATTGAAAGAACTTCCCTTTCCAAGTAGCCATTTAAATGAACCTTCTCTTACTAAACCCTCAAGCACACTTCTAGTTTTGCTTACCGTAGGGCTAGCCATCTCTGATCTTCACCTAACTGTATGATCAAAGTGAGAATGTAGCCAGTAGCTCATCAAAATCATCTTATCCCATAAACATACCAACAAAACCCTTCCAATCAACACATATACCTATTGAGACAAAACACTTGGCAAAACTACTTATTACTCATTCAACTCTATCCAAAATTCAGTTTCCAAAATACAAATTCCTAGTTGTGCAATTCTAATCTGAACAACTCGTCAAAAGCCCAACACAGACTATTTCCGTCAAAAAGAAGGTACTAAATTCACCAACAACCTAACCAAAAAACCATTCTTCAATTAATCACCAGATCAAACCACACCCTTGTTGCTTAACTAGAGATTATATCAATTCTTACAACACTTGGGCTAAAATGGAAGTACAACAATTCTATCTCAATAAAATGAAGAAGAACAATACCACAACAAAAGAAACTGTACCTTGACGATCACAATTCTCTAGAAATCGACAAGAGTTCGACAACCTCACCGCGGATTAAGTTCAAAGAACCATTCTACAAGAACCCATTTGACCGAAAATGCAAACTTTTAACAAAATTAAATTGGACAAGCAGAAAAGGAAAAGCAAAGATAAGCTTCTTCTTGATCAACACGGTGGTTTACTGTTGGAAATGATTCTATCTTGATTTGGGGTTTATCAGAGCAAAAGACAAAAACAAGAAAGAAAGAAAGTTATTTAACCGAGGGGTGTTTTGGATTTTAGGTATTTTTGTTAAGAAATTACTTTTACATTATTTTTATATGTATAATACTTCACCAAAATGAATAAATAAATATGTTAAAGTTATATACAATTAAAAAAATATTCGAATCATTTCCATTGTGTTTCAATTAAATATATTTTTTTACACGGAAAAAAAACCTATTTCTAACAAATTTTATCTATTATAATTTTACTAATTAAATATTAAAGTAACCAATTACAACACACACAAAAATCAAACAGTTTCTTACATAGAAAAAACTCAAAACAACACACAAACAAATTACCTCGTTTATCTATGTCGTAACCAAATTTTTGGGTTACTCCACAAAATAAAATAAAAAGAGCCGACCTGGGTATAAAAATCAATCTGGAAGTTTTGGCTGCTGTCGCGAGTCCAATAGTATCTCTTTGGTTCCAAAAATAGAGAAAATACAGATTTAAGGTAAAAATAATTTATCATTGGATGAATTTGTGTAAAAATTAAGTTAAAAGACATAATTATATTTTTTATGAGTTGATTTGATTTAATCGTCGACAAATTTAAAGTCTAATTATGATCGTGAATTAATTTAATGTCCAATTAAAGGATTTAATTAAGTACAAAGACTTAAATTGATCAAATTAATTTTATTAAGAACTTAGTCAATGAGAAATCAATTTCTTGAATTTAATTCGGGCTCAATTGATGAGAATAGAATTTTCGGAGACCGATTTGAATTTTTGAGTCAATCAAGGACTGAATTGAACGAATTGAGAATCTAATGGTCAATTAAAGGTTAAATCGCGCAAATCGGAAATCAAAGACCAAAATAAAAAAGCGCGCACATTTAAGGTTTCTTTTGAAATTTTGACGGGGATACGATTGCGTAAAATTAAAAGTTTAAAACTAATCGAGGGCACGATTGAAACAATCAAACATTGAGGGACCAAATTGTATTTTTTTCAACACAAATTTGGCATGTCTCTGCACTGTTCCGACACCTAAACAGTGCAGGAACAACCCTGCATCCCCTCAGCCCTCTGCAAAAATGCAGAGGCCATAGCACCCCCGAGCCCTTTGCAAAATGCAGAGGGCAATAATCTCATGCAATATGCATGACGAACGGTTGCATTTTTTCCTAAAAATGCAACCGTTCACAGCATGCACAGGAGGGGGGAGGGACGTGAAAATTGAAGAGAAAAAAAAGGAGAAAACGAGGAGAAGAGAAAAGAAAAAAATTACACAGGAGTTTTACACAGGAAAACAGAGAGGAGGAGAATTACGTGAAAAAAGAAGAAGGAAGAGAGAATGAGGTGAGGAGAAGACAAAAAAACATAGGAGAAGTCTTGAGAGAACAGAGGAGAATATTTCAGTTTCATTTTCAAATGTTGCCTGAGGAAGACGAAGATGAGGTAGAAAATTTTCATTTTCAAATGTTGCCTGAGGAAGACGAAGACGAGGTAGAAAATTTGCAGAACACAAGCATACACACGCAGAGGCAGCCACCCTTTCTTCCCCTCTAGCTCTGGCGACACAACAACCCTTTCTCTCTCTCTCTCTCCCCCCTTCGTCTCTCGGCCAGTAACAACCTCTCTCTCTCTCCACCATTAACGGTTGCTTGACCATCCATTACCACCCTCATCACCTTCTCAAGCTCACTAAGACCATCAACAATTCCATCTTCTTCTCTAGCTTCGGCTAAAGCACCAGCAGCAACAAGAGCTTCCCCAAAACTGCAACGCCATCGTGCACCTTTGGAAGCTCCCTCTGGCCATCACAGGCCACCGTTGACGACGCCAACATGACAGGGATCATCTCCTCGACCTCCTCTACCCAACGGTACTAAAAGGTACACGTTTCGTCACACTTGAAAATTCACTGTTCCTTCGTCTTCTTCCTCTGGCTAGTGCATGCAGCGGGACGCAATTTGCATACCACTGTTCATGCAGGCTGAGGAACCGGGGCGGGGCTTTGTGCCCGACCCAATGTGTAGTCTAGGTGGGCTTGCAGCCCACCCGGACTGGAGGTCCAACCCACAATAGGTGGGCCATAAGCCCACATATTTTTAGCCTAGTTTATTTGGGCTGGAAGCCCAGCCCACAGATATTCAGGCTTCCAGCCCGTGAGGCTGGAAGCCTCACCAAAACACTTTGGGCTTCCAGCCCCTGTTGGCTAGAAGCCCAGCCACACCCTTCTAGCTTCCAGCCCATGAGGGCTAGAAGCCCAGCTCACAGCCCACTATCGTTGACAGCCCAGCCCAGAAAAAAAATTAAAAATACAAATTGACAAAAAAAAAGTATTTTTTTACTACTATTGTTATTACAAAAAAAATCAAAAATATAAAAAAATATATTTGTTTTTTGTGCATATGGTTGGATTTCAAAGCTTTCCTCATAAAAAAATATGTTGCATATTTTTCCATATTTTTAAAATAAAAATTTGGATATCGTAACTAGTTTGCGATTATCCATTGGAATTTTGCCAAAATATCAAAAATAATTATAATTTTTTTTGTTTCATCTGTCAGGGTGTAAATTTACATTGTAAAATACACCCACAGATAAATTTTCTTTTACTACGGTATAAAATTATATTGTAAAGTACATCCATAGATAAAAAAATTTTTTACTATGGTGTAAAATTATATTATAAAGTACATCCGTAGATAAAAAAAACTTATAATTGCGGTGTAAAATTACATTGAAAAGTACATCTGCAGACAAAAAAAATGTTTTTTTCGAAATGTAGTATAAAAATTTTAACTTAGAAAAATAATCAAACAACAATGCAGCTTACCTCAGGTAGGGTGCACTGGGGATGATGCTTCTTCTCCTTGCACAACAAGTCCCCTTACCCTAGACTCTCGTAGACCAATAGGTTCCTAGTAACCTTAATACTAGGTGGCGACTCCTTAGAATTATAGTCGTAAATTTTACGGTTATAAACAACCTCATTTTCACCGCGCACCGTTGTCTCACCCCCAGAATTACAGGGGAGATGGCGGGGCGCGAAGCGCGTCCAAAATCATCATCGCGACAATCTCTATTCTAGAAAATTCATTACCTTGCCCACAATTCTAGCATTCCATTGTAGAGGCCATATTCTCTTGGACATCCTTGTCTAAGGCTTGTCATTTTTCTAAAATATCAGGTTTGCATTAGCACTCATATTCTAGTGCTATGCAATCACTCATTCTCCAAGTTCTTAACTACATCTTGAATTTTGGTAGCAACATGATATATTCAAATTAGTGCAAAAGTAGTGATTTGTGAGGTGTTAGTCATCTACTTAATACTTACTAATGAGTATTTGCACTTGTACTTTCTTGTACTAGTTAAGATTGACACTTGAGTTCATGTCAATATTTCATTAAAAACAATTCATTGAACTTAATCTCTAAGTTCACATGTTCACTAACAAGATAAAAATCTCAAGGTCCACACACACACTCAAACCCTTGTACATAATCACACGCACAATTTAGGAAATGTCAATTTTTAATGAAAGTAAACATCTTCTAGCACAATGATTATGAATACAACTACCCAAAATTCAATCATTATCTAATCCTAAAATATTATTTAGATACCGATGGGTGCAAGTTTATATGAGTAATTGACCTATTTTTAAATATTATTTTGTCTGAATACTGCAGGCACGTCATATGGGACACGCCTGCCATGATCTTTCACACTCGTCATTCGGAAGGCGTATGCGATGTCATAAGATGGTCAAAACTAGCGTTCCGATGTGTTTCCTGGTGCGCCTTCATTTCCTCTTCATCATTGAGTGGCACGTGGCACCTGAATGTGGTTCTATCGTCGTTGATGAACGAATTTTCTTTCCCCCTTTTTTCTCTCTCCTGCTTCCAAGGATGTATGATCAAGTCCCTCTTATGTGTTGTAGTTTTAGTTTAGTCCCCGAAGTTTTGATTTCAATTTTCTTACTTATTTTGCAATTCAAATTTCGATTAGTTTTTAATTATGCCCTTTAATTGAAATTGATTGTATACTGTAAGTTTGATTTCGATCCTTCATCTTTTGATTTGTGTTTTGTTTTTGGTTCCTTTAATAATTTTGGTATGCAAGTTTTAATTTGTTCTAAATTTATCCTCCAATTGAAATTGGTCATATATGCTATTTTTCATTTCAATCCATATTCTTTTAATTTGTTAAACAATTGCAGATTACTAATTTTTCAAAATCCCTTTATTGTTTTTTGATCCCGAAGTTTTGATTTATTTTATTTTTATCCTTTAATTGGAATTAATTACATATTTTATTTTTCATTTTGGCACTTATTCTTTTAAAAAAATATTGGTATTAATTCCTTTGATTTTGTTTTTGTTTTTCTTCGATAGTGTTTATTTTTTGTCCATGTCTATGCATTTGTGCTTTTAGGTTTTATTTTTTATTTTTGTCATTTTATTTTTTTGTTGGGGTTTTCTTTTTATTCCGCTCCATTATGAAATTTTAATTTATGTTGATTACAATGTATTTTTTTTTTAAAAAAATCTCTTTATTGTTTTTCAGTCTCAAGGTTTTGATTTGTTCCAAGTTTTCTCCTATAATTAGAATTAGTTATATATATTGTTTTTTTTTTACCCTTATTATTTCACTTTTTTATTTAGTATTGATTCCTTTGGTTTCTTCACTCCTTCTTGGACAATTGTTTTTGTCCGTATTTATTCATTTTTACTTTTACTTTTTGTTTTTAATATTTATCATTTTATTTTTTTATTGAGGTTTTATTTTTATTTGGTTAAATGTTTTAATATTTATCCATATTTTAATTTATATTGGTGATCATTTTAAAATTAATATTGCTTATTTTTTCCCTCTGTTATTTTTTTTTGTTTTTATCTGTTTTTTTGGATCAAATGATTTTATAATTTTATTGTTTGCGCAATGATAATAATAATTTTAGTGATTATTTTATATTTTTTGGATTTTTTATTTATTCTTTAGGCCAATTTAATGATTTTAACTGTTTGGGTAGTGAAGTTGATAATAATTTTAACTATTATAGTTATAATAATAACAGTAACATAGGGATGTATTTTTAATTTCTTTTTTCTCTTTTTTGGAGAATAAAAATTAACTTTTTATTTTTGTTATTTAATTATCTCAGGTGCTTTCATGATTTATATTTTGTTTGGTGTATTTAATTTAAATTAAATTATGAAATAAAATAATCTCAATAAAGTTAATTCAATAATTGAAATATCCAAATCTTCTTGCTTTTTTAATGATGATAATAATAATAATTTAATACTGGTTATTTTGTTGAAACCTACTAGGAAGATAAAACTATATCCATTGAAAATTCATATATTTTATAAAAAAATTGCATTTCACATGATTTCTGTACAAATTTATTATTTTGCTAAATTTATATTATAATAAAAAAATTCCACACAATTAATATTTTTTTAAATGAAAAAAAAATATCATATAAACGAGGCAAATAATCCTCTTAACTTTTTAAGGAAGCACACTAATGAAGGTGGTCACTACTATTCTCTGAACAAGTGTCATCACCCAATTTTTGGGTGACTCCCCAAAATATACCAAAAATAACAAAAATAAAATAAAAGGGGCCGGCATGGGTAGAAAAATCAATGTGCAAATTTTGGTTCTTTTCAAGAATCTAATTGTATATCTTTTGTTCCAAAAAAATGAGAGAAAATACAAATTCGAGGTAAAAATTAAGTCAAAAATCATAATTATATTTTTTATAGGCCAATTTGATTTAATCATGGGCTAATTCAAAATATTATTATCTTTGAGAATTAATTTAGGATCCAATTGAAGAATTTAATTAAGTGCAAGGACTTAATTATGTCTTAAATTGATCAAATTAATTTTATTCAGGGCTTAATTGATGAAAAATGAGATTCTTGAATTTTATTCGGGTTTAATTGACAATTTTAGAATTTTTGGAGACCCGATTGAATTTTTTCCAAGTTAATTGTGCAAATTAAGGGTCAAATTGAAGTTTAATTGTCAATTGAGGGTCAAAATGCACAAATCAAAAGAGAAGAACTAAAATGAAAAAGCACACAAAAGATAAGGTTAAGTTGAAATTTGGCCAGGGGTATAATTGCACAAAATTACAAATTTAACTTCAATTAAGGATACAAATAATACAATTACAAATTGTAATTGTCCATTAACTATTTTCAACAACACGCCGCCCGACCAGCCACCAACAAGCTGCAACAGCTTGACTTCTTTTTTTTTCTGCCATTAATTATCCACCGAAAGCAAGCCTCTGTCATCCTATAAATAGAAGAAGCAAACCGAGCACAAGGGGGATCCGGAGAAGGGGAGGAAAATACCTGCAAAAAAGGAGAAAAACAGAGAAAAAAACGAAGGAAAACGTTACAGAGGAGGGACGAAAACAGAGGAACGGGAGGCAGAGAGGAGACAGGGACGAAATTTTCATCATCGGCAAACAGGCCTTCATCAAACTTCTCCAACTCCGGCAGCTTTATCTCTCTTCGGGTGAAGGTGTGGCAGCAGTCCTCTCTCCCTCTCTCGGCCGTCGTGTCTCTCTCTAAAACCAGTAAGCATGCATCTCTCTCTCTAGTTGCAGAATCATCATTTCCCTCTCGGCCATCACTCCGGTCACCAACCCCGGCCGAAAGTCACCACCACTTCATCACCAGCAGTATCCCAGCCATCTCCTTTCTTCTCCGGCAACGAGCGACGAGACAGAGGGCAAACGGCAACAACAACCCCGCCCCTTTCGACGCACATTCCGGCCGCCACGGACCTCCGTTTCCAAAACTACGACGACAGGAAAGACCACCTCGATCCCCTCTACAAGTCTGTATAATCAGGTAACCATATCGTTGATGTTGGACACTTCGCATGAACAGTGCACATGTACTGTTCTTCTTCTTCGTTTTCGGTTTTAAGTTTTTTTTATTTTTGATCGGGCCGGGTTGACCGACCCAGCCCGAGATCAACTGGGCTTCCAGCCCACGATGGCTGGAAGCCCACTAGCTATAATCGGGTCAGTCGACCCACTATGGTCGACGACCGGTCTACATGTATGTGGGCTTCAGACTGTTCGAGGTGGGTCGACGACTCATAGTAGTACAATTGCACCCAATAAAAATAAAAAAAAATAAAAAATAAAAAAAATAAAATAAAAAAAAATAAAAAATAAAAAAGTAAAAAATAAAAAATATGTTTTTAATACTTTTGAAAGACATGTTTATATATATATTTTTGTTATTATTAAAAAAATCAAAATACAAATGTTTTCGTGCATACGGCCGAATTCCAAAACTTTTCTCATTGTATTTTTCGTAAAAAAATATGTGCATATTTTTTCATATTTTTAAAACGAAATTTCGGATATCGTAACCGGTTTACGATTATCCATTGGTATTTGGCCAAAATGTCAAAAATAATTCAACAACCTTTCGGTCTTAGCTTTCGTGGTGTAAATTTACATAGTAAAATACACCTGCAAATAAAATATTTTTACAGTGTAAAATTACATTGTATAATACATCCATAGATTAAAATAATTTTAACTGCGGTGTAAAATTGCATTGTAAAATATATTCGTAGATAAAATAAAACTTATAACTGCAGTGTAAAATTACATTGTAAAGTACACCCGTAGACAAAAAAAATGTTTTCTTTGAAAATACAGTGTAAAAATTCTAACCTAGAAAAAACAATCAAACAACAATGCAGCTTACCTTAGGTAAGGTGCACTGGGGGTGATGCGTCTTCCCCTTGCACAATAAGTCTCCTTACCCTAGACTCTCGCATACCAATAGGTTCCTAGTAACCTTAATACTAGGTGGCGACTCCCAATATTTATAGTTGTAAATTTTTACGACTAATAAACCCCACATTTTCACCGCGCGCCGTTGTCCCCCGAATCAAGGGGTGAAGGCGGGGCGCGAAGCGCGTCCCAAAATTGTCGTCGCGACAGATGGCGACGCCACTGGGGAATTAGAGACTGAGCTTTGATTGTTTGATTGTTTATTTCTCAATCTGATTTTTGCATTCCTTTTTAACTGCTCTAGCATGCATTTTTACTTTTTTAGCATGCATTTTATTTTTAATTCATGCATTACATTCAATTTAAATTAATGTCAACATGCATTTTAATTTCCAGTGTAAACCCAATTTTAAGTTAGGTGGGGAGTAGCGGTCTGCCCCATGACTTTTGGTCGGGGTTCAGATTCAGTGGAAACATCCAACCATTTCTTGTAAACCCCTACACTACCTTCACGCGAGGTGGTCACTGGGCACTTCATAGACCATTTGAGACCAGATAGAGCTTACCCCTCATGTAATGGCTTAGAACTTGCTTTTGGGTACACCATTCCTGATTATTGACTCGTTATGTATGTACATACAGTTGCATTCACATGCATTTATCATTGCATAACATATCATCATCAGATATAAATATAGGTCCCCGAAAAGCTCTTACCAATCGACTCCATCAGAGAAATATGGAAAACGAAGAGCATGCACGCCGCGATACTCATTTCCAACAGGAATTGGACTCTTTGAAGGCAAGCGTAGCTAATCTCACCAGCTTACTCGAGCAAGCATTGAGAAACACTTCTGGAGAGGGTCCTTCAACTAGACCCGCAACGGCTGCTCAAGCAGAAACAATGAATCACCATGAAGAGGTGACAGGAGAAAGGGTTTAGGATCCGCAACGAAACCCAGCTTTGGTACAATCAGCACTACCGATACCTGAGCCAACCCCAACAGTTATAGAAGCGTCAGAGGGTATCGGTCAAGATAAGATGGCGACGCTGGAAGCTAGGATAAGGGCCATTGAAGGGGTAAATTTATATGACCCAATACAAGCTGCTGAAATGTGTCTAGTACCAAATGTTGTAGTACCAAAGAAGTTTCGTGTCCCCGAATTTATCAAATACACAGGGACACAATGCCCTGTTACTCACCTAAAATCATACTGTAACAAAATGGCAGAAGTAGTCCATGATGAAAAATTACTGATGTATTTTTTCCAAGACAGTTTGAGTGGGGCAACTTTGAATTGATACATGAGATTAGACAACACCAGGGTCCGTAGCTGGAAAAATCTGGTAGATGCTTTCATTAAACAATATAAGTACAATATGAACATTGCTCCTGACAGAACAAATTTGTCTAACTTGGAAAAGAAGGGCAAAGAAAGCATAAGGGAATATGCTCAAAGATGGAGAGATCTCGCTGCACAGGTACACCCTCCACTTCTAGATAAAGAGATGGTGACATTATTTGCCAACACACTAAGAGCACCCTATTACGAACATGTAATGGGAAGTTCAGCGCAGCAATTCACGGATGCTGTAGCTGTGGCAAAGCGAATAGAGCAAGGAATTCGAAGTGGAAGAATTCTCACACCTATGGAGAAAAATGGCTTTGAAGGCAAAAGAAAAGATGTCGAATATTCTGGAGACGATCATAAGGGTAGGAGCAACCAATTCCAAAACTCCCATTACCCCTCTTCTCAAATCTCCAACATCAATCTTCAAGCCAAAGATCCATCTAAAAATTTCTCGAAAAGAAATTACCAGAAAACCCAGGAGCAACTACCTCCACTACCTTTGCCTCTGAATGAGATTTATCAGAAGTTGGTAAGCATGGGGAAAATAGCTCCTGAACCCCAAACACCTTTGCAACCACCTTACCCTGATTGGTACAAACCCGATCTCACCTGCGAATACCATGCTGGAGCTGCAGGGCATAGCATCCACACTTGTGGTGCTTTCAAGAAGAGACTCATGCATTTGATCAAAGTAGGGTGGATAACATTTGATTAAAGCGAGGTAGAGGAAATCCAGATTCTGCATCCAATTAAGCTCCACGGAGATGGGGTACCAAGTGTCTACAACATGGAAAGTAAAATCAACAATAGTTTTTGTGTTGATAAAGTACTTCCATGATTTCCTTTTGTTTTGGTCATGTTTGGACATGGAACTTTTTGTGGTTAAACAAACCTTCCTTTTCAATAATCATGTATTCTCTTGTGTTTATGATGTGTTCTCGTTTTCATGCCTAAATAACGCAAACATTTCATCCAAAGTATACATGATCCCATGATTTCATAAAGATTTTTGGCAAATCAAAGTTTAGTACGAAAATGAATGCCAATTTGGTTTTTGTTTAACAAATGTGTTCTGGGAATTCAAAGGATTTCATTGAAGGGTGATCTCATACCACCAAAATCCACAGAATAAAACTAATCTTTTAGCCAAACAAATAATCCAATAAAATCAAAAAAATCAAAAAACCTGTTTCGCATGGAAAAGCAAGGCTTATTGATTCGGATTGCATGTTTTTGAAATGACGAAAGGCCATCTTTGATATGCCGTCATGAATTCTCAAATATCCTTTGCAGTCCCTATTTGAGCCTTATAATTTTATTTTCTTGATAATTAACCCTGACAAGGATCACACCCTACATTGGGGGGCAAGTGCAAAAAAAAAAAACAGTCCTCAATGACAAGGGACACTCGAGGAAAGCTTGGGGGGCACGTCAAGTCAACACGACGGTAGTGCCAAAAACCATGAAGAAGCCCAAATAAATATTTGGGGGCATGTCAAATCAGCGCAATGTTAGTGCCAAATACCAATGAAAAAGCTCAAACACATACCGGGGGGCACGTCAAGGTCAAAGCCCAAACCAATACTGGGGGACATGCTAGGTCACTATGAAAATCAATCATGAGGGCTAAGTGAAGTTCTAAGAGTAAGCACTAAGTGATCCTTAGTCTAAAAAACCCTTAAACACTTTTTGAGCCTATAAATATCATTTTTTTTCGTAGCTAGTAACTTAAGCCTACGTTACAAGCCTAATAAAGTCCCTTCTGATCAAATACAAGTTATCTGGATCGATAAGCAATGCTTTTCTATTTGGAACAATCCTTACAAATGTTTTACAAAACATGATTGAAGCCTTCTTGACATAAGAGACTTGTAAATATCATTTCACATTCTTGTCAAAGTCAACATAAAACCTGACAATGAGATCACTTGAATTCTTTCGAGAACAAGTTTGTTAAACAAACATCAAAATGGTTTTTGTGCTTGGAATGACTTTGAAATTCCAAAAGTTTTGCATGAAAATAGTTTTTGCAAATAGCCATCTTTTTCCTGCAAACACTCATAGCCTAAAACACTAGTGTGACATGGCCCAATTAGGGCAATCAAAAAGGTTTTTTTGCTTGGAAAGACTTCGAAGCTCCAAAAATCTCACATGAAAACACCATCTTTGCAAATGACCAACTCCTTCCTGCAAAAACTTGAAGCCCAAGACATTTTTGCGGCATGACCAAACAAGGGGGCAATCTAAGATGCAATTGAAATTGGCTCCATCGCCTTTTTTCAAAGAATCTGGATCAATCTCAAGAAGATCTTTCATCTCTAGTGGTCAAAACAAGTTGCGGCTTGAGTATGCAGAAGCGAGAAGCCGTCAAATCATGAAGTTGACTCCATAATTCATTTTCAAAGAGTTTGGGTCAAACTCGGGGGGCATGTTGATATGGAAAATCTATCATCTCCAGTGGTCAAAATCAACAAGTTGTGGCTTGAGTAAGCAGAAGTGAGCCGTCAAATCCAGAGGTCCAAATCCCGAAAAGAAGGCCTAGAGGAAGAAAGGGGACCTATATCTCTCAGGTAAGTATACATGCATCATCATGCATTGCATCCCCATCGAAAATCTAAAACTATTCTGGATAGGTCGTAATATACGAACCTTCATTCATTTGGTGTGCACGCTTTTAAGCTCTTACCTCTTTGAGAATGCTTTTCAGCTTTCTCCTTTTTCTAATTTTGGGTGACATCATGCATTGCATCTTTGTTGAAAATCTAAAAAATATTCTGGAGGGATCGTAATTTACAAACCTTTATTCATCATTTTTGTGCACGCTTTTATGCTCCCACATTTTCCATGTCCCTGAACATGCTTTTCAGCTTTATCCTATTGAGAATCTTAGGTGTCGTCATCCATTTCATCCCTGTGGAGAATCTAGAAAATGTTTTGGAAGGATCATAATTTACGAACTTTCACTCATTTATTTTTGTTTACGCCTTTAGGCTCTTAACTCTTTAATGCCCTTTTCAGCCTCATCTTCTTTCCTGAACTTGATTGCCATCACGCGTGGCATCTCCCCACTAATAATCTAAGAAATGTTTTGGAGCAATTGTAATTTACAAACCTTCACTCATTGTCTTATGTGTGCCTTCGAGCCCTGACCACTTTCACTTTCCCGAGTGCCTAGAGAGTCTTTCATCAGCATGGATAGAATGTTTTTCAACACTATCTCTTCTACCTTTTTAGTGTGCTTTCTAGCCATCAAAAATTTAAATAGTGTGCTTTCCAGCCCTATTCTTCATTCATCTTCGAGTGCGTCTTCCAACCCTCGTCATCAATTGAAATAGTGTGCTTTGCAGTCCTATTTTTCCCTTCATCTTCGAGTGTGTTTCCAACCCTCGTCATCAACTCAAATAGTGTGCGTTCCTGCCCTATTTTCCCTTCATCTTCGAGTGAGTTTTTCAACCCTCGTCATCAATTAAAATAGTGGCTTTCCAGCCCTATTTTTCTCTCATCTTCGAGTGCGTCTTCCAACCCTCGTCATCAACTCAAATAGTGTGCGTTCCTACCCTATTTTCCCTTCATCTTCGAGTGAGTTTTCCAACCCTCGTCATCAATTAAAATAGTGGCTTTCCAGCCCTATTTCTCTCTCATCTTCGAGTGCGTCTTCCAACCCTCGTCATCAACTCAAATAGTGTGCTTTCTTGCCCTATTTCCCCTTTATCTTCGAGTGAGTTTTTCCAACCCTCAATCACCAATTAGGATCGTGCGCTGCTTAGCCATTCCTTTCCTCTCTTGAGCGAGTTTTACAACCCTCAACTATAAATTAGGATCGTGCGCTGCTTAGCCATCCTTTTTCTCTCTTGAGCGAGTTTTTCAACCCTCAACGGGCAATTAGGGTCGTGCGCTTATTAGTCATCCTTGTCCTCCTGTTTAAGTGCGTTTTCCAACCCTTAACCATAAACTAAAATAGCGCGTTTTCCAACCCTATTTTTCTTCCTTTTCGTGTGTGTTTTCCAACCACCAATCAAGATAGTGTGTTTTCCAACCACCAACCAAGATAGTGCGTTTTCAAACCACCAATTAAGATAGTGTGTTTCCATCCCTATCCTCTTTGTTTAAGTGCGTTTTCCAACCCTTAACCATAAGCTAAAGTAGCGCGTTTTCCAACCCTGTTTTTCTTCCTTCACGTGTGCGTTTTCCAACCACCAATCAAGATAGTGCGTTTTCCAACCACCAATCGAGATAGTGCGTTTTCCAACCACCAATTAAGATAGTGGGTTTTCCTTCCCTATCCTCCTTGTCGAGTGTGTTTTCCAACTTCGACCATGAATTAAGATAGTGCGCCTTCCAGCCCTATGTTCCCTCCTCTTTGAGTGCGTGTCCAACCCTCGACCATCAATTAGAATATTGCATTTTCCATCCTTATTCCCCTTGTTTGAGTGCGTTTTCCAGCCCTCAACCATAGATCCTAGATAGCCTGCTTTCTAGCCCTATCTTCCATTCCATCATCTCCACCATTCTCATTTCTGGATGAATCAACCATTTCTTGGTTTGGTACATCCACCTTTCTTTTTCTTTACAACGCTTACTATCTAAAGTCTTTTACAAGACTTTAGTCGTAAACATTGTAAAGAGGGGGGCAACTGTCATCACCCAATTTTTGGGTGACTCCCCAAAATATACCAAAAATAACAAAAATAAAATAAAAGGGGCCGGCATGGGTAGAAAAATCAATGTGCAAATTTTGGTTCTTTTCAAGAATCTAATTGTATATCTTTTGTTCCAAAAAAATGAGAGAAAATACAAATTCAAGGTAAAAATTAAGTCAAAAATCATAATTATATTTTTTATAGGCCAATTTGATTTAATCATGGGCTAATTCAAAATATTATTATGTTTGAGAATTAATTTAGGGTCCAATTGAAGAATTTAATTAAGTGCAAGGACTTAATTATGTCTTAAATTGATCAAATTAATTTTATTCAGGGCTTAATTGATGAAAAATGAGATTCTTGAATTTTATTCGGGTTTAATTGACAATTTTAGAATTTTTAGAGACCCGATTGAATTTTTTCCAAGCTAATTGTGCAAATTAAGGGTCAAATTGAAGTTTAATTGTCAATTGAGGGTCAAAATGCACAAATCAAAAGAGAAGAACTAAAATGAAAAAGCACGCAAAAGATAAGGTTAAGTTGAAATTTGGCCAGGGGTATAATTGCACAAAATTACAAATTTAACTTCAATTAAGGATACAAATAATACAATTACAAATTGTAATTGTCCATTAACTATTTTCAACAACACGCCGCCCGACCAGCCACCAACAAGCTGCAACAGCTTGACTTCTTTTTTTTTTCTGCCATTAATTATCCACCGAAAGCAAGCCTCTGTCATCCTATAAATAGAAGAAGCAAACCGAGCACAAGGGGGATCCGGAGAAGGGGAGGAAAATACCTGCAAAAAAGGAGAAAAACAGAGAAAAAAACGAAGGAAAACGTTACAGAGGAGGGACGAAAACAGAGGAACTGGAGGCAGAGAGGAGACAGGGACGAAATTTTCATCATCGGCAAACAGGCCTTCATCAAACTTCTCCAACTCCGGCAGCTTTATCTCTCTTCGGGTGAAGGTGTGGCAGCAGTCCTCTCTCCCTCTCTCGGCCGCCGTGTCTCTCTCTAAAACCAATAAGCATGCATGTCTCTCTAGTTGCAGAATCATCATTTCCCTCTCGGCCATCACTCCGGTCACCAACCCCGGCCGAAAGTCACCACCACTTCATCACCAGCAGTATCCCAGCCATCTCCTTTCTTCTCCGGCAACGAGCGACGAGACAGAGGGCAAACGGCAGCAACAGCCCCGCCCCTTTCGACGCACATTCCGGCCGCCACGGACCTCCGTTTCCAAAACTACGATGACAGGAAAGACCACCTCGATCCCCTCTACAAGTCTGTATAATCAGGTAACCATATCGTTGATGTTGGACACTTCGCATGAACAGTGCACATGCACTGTTCTTCTTCTTCGTTTTCGGTTTTAAGTTTTTTTTTTTTTGATCGGGCCGGGTTGACCGACCCAGCCCGAGATCAACTGGGCTTCCAGCCATCGTCCTGCTACAACTAGGTCATGCCACTTCTATGGTCGATGACCGGTCCACATGTATGTGGGCTTCCAGCCGTGAGGGTCGGAAGCCCACTTGCTCAGTGGTGAGTCGACGACCATAGTGGCTGCAGACTCAATAACACAATAAAAATAATAAAAAATAAAAAATAAAAAATAAAAAAATAAAAAAATAAAAAAGTAAAAAATAAAAAATATGTTTTTAATACTTTTGAAAGACATGTTTATATATATATTTTTGTTATTATTAAAAAAAATCAAAATACAAATGTTTTCGTGCATACGGCCGAATCCCAAAACTTTTCTCATTGTATTTTTCGTAAAAAATATGTGCATATTTTTCCATATTTTTAAAACAAAATTTCGGATATCGTAACCGGTTTACGATTATCCATTGGTATTCGGCCAAAATGTCAAAAATAATTCAACAACCTTTCGGTCTTAGCTTTCGTGGTGTAAATTTACATAGTAAAATACACCCGTAAATAAAATATTTTTACAGTGTAAAATTACATTGTATAATACATCCGTAGATTAAAATAATTTTAACTACGGTGTAAAATTGCATTGTAAAATATATTCGTAGATAAAATAAAACTTATAACTGCGGTGTAAAATTACATTGTAAAGTACACCCGCAAACAAAAAAAATGTTTTTTTTGAAAATACAGTGTAACAATTCTAACCTAGAAAAAACAATCAAACAACAATGCAGCTTACCTTAGGGAAGGTGCACTGGGGGTGATGCGTCTTCCCCTTGCACAATAAGTCTCCTTACCCTAGACTCTCGCAGACCAATAGGTTCCTAGTAACCTTAATACTAGGTGGCGACTCCCAATATTTATAGTTGTAAATTTTACGACTAATAGACCCCACATTTTCACCGCGCGCTGTTGTCCCCCGAATCAAGGGGTGAAGGCGGGGCACGAAGCGTGTCCCAAAATCGTCGTCGCGACAATAAGCATGCTTTGCAATAGTAGTAGAGAGTGGTGACTTGGTGATGTCAAAGATTTTGATCCTGACTAGCTAACAACCTCTTCCATTTCCAAAGCCACTCTATTTCGATCCTTGAACCTGCCCATGTTAGCTGCTAGTTCCCTCTCCAACTAGTTCCTTGTTTATTGCAATCTGAAACCCTGCTAATTGATTTCACAGCCCTAAATCCTGTTCTATTCTAAGTCCTTTAGTAGACTTACGACCACCACCACCGTTGTTGAAGGTTTGGCTTACCCTTTGAGTTATTTTCTCCATGCTTCTTAATTTCCTTTTTGGCTTACTGTAGTTCTCGATTGCATGCATGCCCACATATAAGTGTTTCTCCAGCTCTTTATCTCATGTAATCTCTACAATTTTTGGACTTTTCTTTCCTAAAAAGTGTTTTATCGAGGCTACATATTAGCTAGATTCGCCTAAGGTTTCGGTGTTGCTTTAGAGATTCTTGTAAATCTTGCATATAGTTTTTGAGTAATGATCTTTAACTGTTTGAGATTGGTCACCAGCCTTCAGCCTTTCATGGTAGAAATAACATAGTTTGGTGTTGCAGCTACAAAATGAAGCAATTCCCATATTTGAATGTATTCGTCTATATTCAGATGCAGCTGTCACAGTAATTGCAATTTGTGGGTGTTATTCATCTCGTAAACAGGATGCTGCTAAACTCACAATTCCCCAAGCTCATACTCGACATTACTGATAGATGATGATGATGTGATGTGATTCTGTATATAGAGTTTGATAAGATTGTCGTGCTCTTGTTTTCAGTGGCTGAGAATTGGCTGTGACTGAGAGAGGCTGGGGTTGCAGCAAAAAACAGACTCTGTTTTTATTTTGCTGTTGTTTTTATTATTACCAGAAAACAGACTCTGAAAGATAGAAGAAGTGCACTTGTATGAACGAACACCATATCCACATAGTATATATATCATAGGATTAATTATTCTTTACTCCCTCAATGTTGGCCTTAATTATAATGTAGTCCTTCATTTTATAAACCTCATGATAATATAGTCCCAGATATTTTGCTACTGATCTATCTTGGTGTGCTACAATACATGAGGATTTGTGTAGAGTAATTGAAAGGCTCCCTCCTATCCCTCGTTGACCATGTTACTTAGAAGTGTCACAATTTATTAATGTACATGGTAGAAGCTCTTTAGATTGTGACGAAATTCCTTGATTTGGAGTCAATCACAATGGGTTTAAGAAAAACATTTTTTGGAAGCTTTCATATTGGCATACCAATTTGATTTGTCGCAATTTCTTTGACAATATTTTTTATACAGTAATGGATTGTCCTAATAGAAACAAGGATAATGTAAAGGCTAAGTTGAATATTTAATTGTATTGTATGCAACCAAACTTAAATCTGCAATAAGATACAAGTGGTCAGGTGTACAAACAACACTTATTATCTCTTCAAGAAACAACAATAACAATTGTTATCATGGATAAAACAATTTTTTTCCTTCTGATGGTTATATTTCAAACATATCACGGTGTGTAAAAGAGGCATAATGTAAGGTTTCAGGCATAAAAATTCATGATTGTCAAGATTTCTTCCTATTGCTTTCCAACCTTTCTTGCCTAGACCATTGTGGGAGGCATTAATGGAATTCTCAGTTTTTTTTCAGGACATTTGTGCTACAAATTTAAATATCCACCACATGTATTTGATGCAGATGAATATAACTAAAATAATGCATAAACTTCAAAAGATTTTTTCTCCATCTTTTTTTGACTTCATGGAACACTTGACGATACATCTATCTTATGAGGAAAAAATTGGTGGACCCGTTCAATATCGATGGATATATCCATTTGAACGGTATGTTTGCATACCATATAATTTTTGTTCAAGTTTTTTTTTATTTTCAAACTAATTGACATATGTAATGTAGGTATATGCTATGTTTGAAGAGGAAAGTGAACAATAAAGCTAAAGTCGAGGGTTCCATATGTAAAACATACTTGATTGACGAAATTACCAATTTTGCATTTCATTATTTCATTGATGATGTGCAAACAGTATGGAATCGAGTTTCAAGAAATGACGATGGTGGACCTAACAATCTAAATGGACTTTCTATTTTTTCCTATACTAGGAAAAAAATGTCCAAAAGATTTTATAGAAAATTGTTATCATATGTTGAGTTGAAAATTGCACACAACTATGTGGTATTCAACTACCAAGAATTAAAGTCCTATTTATAGTGTGTAATATTTTATTTTCGTACTTAATTCATAATAATTTAATTTTAACTAACATTTTAAAACTTTAGGAAATGTCGCCAAGAGCTAAAGTCTAAACAACAATAATTGAGAGATATTGGAATAGAAAAACTATATGAGGAGATATTTTCAAATTGGCTAAAAAATAATTTAAGTATTTTCATCAAACATATTGTTGAACTCAATTATTTATTTGTTTTGGAATTTTCAATTCTTATATTGCTTATTATTATGGTAGGTTAAATACAAATCAAATAGAATTGAGAATCAAATCTTTGCACTTGCTATGAGCCATTCAAATTCAGTGAAATTCTACAATGGGTATTATGTGAATGGTTTCAAATTCCATACTCCATGTTATAGTTGGTTTAAAAAGACAATGAATAATGGGGTTTGAATGAAAGGAAGTTGCTACGATGATAATGAATGTGATTATTTTGGAATGCTCGAAGAAGTCATTCAACTTAAATATTTAGGGAGTAAGTGCAAGTTATTTATGTTTAAGTGTTGTTGGTACGTTACAAAATAAGGGCTTAGAGTGCATCGTTCAAATGGTTTGGTTGAAATCAAGCATACTTCTATACAAGATGGGAATGAGGATTTTATATTGGTGCAACAATGTCAATAAGTCTACTATACATATCCACCCGATAATAAATCTTCATAATGGTGGACAATTATTAAGACAACTGCTAAAAGTTGTTATAACATTGATATGAGTGAATTTATCGAATATACTAACTATGTGAACCCATTTATTCATATTCATTAGTTTATATAGATCATATTCATTTATTAGTTTATTCTTCATAATATTTCATTTCTGTTGTTTGTCATATTAGTTATTATTGATGATAATTGTTTTTAGAATGTCTCGACATGGATCCATATTAAATTCCAGGATTGATAGGTCCACATCATCTAGATCAAATCATAATTTATCCAGGCTAAATAACAAAGCATCCACCTCTTGCCAACTTGAACATTATAACTTATAGAATTATTATATACCTATATTAGGAAGTACACATCCTCATCAACATGATTATGGGAGGGTAATTGGCTTTCAAATTTCGCTTCAAACTTAAGGTTTCCCTTGAGATGAAGGTTATGATAGAGTAATTGGTGATGATGATGTCATTGACATTAGATATGAAGATGAGGGAGATGGTAGTAATGTGAGAGGTCTATATGATGAGAGAGATGATAGTAATGGGAGAGGTTTATGTGATGAGGGGTATGGTAGTCATGTGAGAGGTTTAGAGGATCAAGATGGGGTCCCATTTAATCATGGTTTGACTTCTTCTTGACACAATTTTAAAGAGTTAAACAAAAGTGTTTTGACACAGAAATAAATCTAATTATAAGAAAAAGGGAGCTTAGTTTGTAGGGAATGACATAGTAGGTTGAAATTATCATTTTACAACACTTCATATTTGTGTCATTAATATTTTCATGAAATTTTGTTATTGTAATATTTTAAAGTTTAATAACTCATCATATGGACGTGAATTCAGAGGCATATTGAGAGCTAATTTCAAGGGAGCATGTCATTCTTGGCAAAAGCGGATTCCATGTGTAAGGATAAACTATTTAAGGAGTTTAAATATATAAAATATTTGATTGCTCATTTTATTGTATATTTGAAAAATAATGCACGTAACTACTTAAAACTACTTAAGTTAGCATTGACTATAATATATGTATGAAAACATCATCAACTTTGATATAGATAGTTGACACTTCAATTATAAGTTGCATATATTCTTATTTTTTTAAAACAATTATGAGAATATTCTCATTGTTAATGAATAAATTCTACATTAATTGATAGTGGTCAATAAATATTTGTTTTTAATCATTAAATTATATAAATCAGTTTCTTAGAATATGGTATACTTTTTCATTGAGTAATTTTTTTTGTAATATTTGCGGATGTTTTTTGCAAATTTATATTTATTTATCATGTTTTATTTAATAGAAAAAATACATAATCCCTTAGGAAGATGAATACATTGTTCGTTATATTTGGAAAGATAAAGTTAAAATTGTCTTGAACTACCAATTGACACGAGCTCCACAAGAAAGCTATGTTAAGTTTGAGCACCACAAATATTATAGATTCCCTTGATAAAGATCCTAAAAATGATGATTGGAATAACATAATCAAATATGTTTGGTCCACCCTTGAATTCCAAAGACGATTAGAATGTTCAAAGCGGAATCGTTAAACTCAAATGGATGAAAAAATAAGCACTCATTCAGGTGGTACAATGTCATTTGCATCATATCGAGCTAGCTTGGTAAGAATTTTTTTTGTTCAGCATAACTGATTTTAATTGTTCAATATTTATTTGCTTTATTTTTGTTAATGTTGATAACAAGAACAAATTGGTGGGAAAGAACCTCCATGTGATGATGGTCTAACACATTCATAGATAAAAGTCTGAAATAATGGTCGTATGTACTTTTACTTTTTTAAAATAATAATTTAAATATCATTTAACATTCAAATGAATTTCTTTTATATGTATTTGTTTTGTAGGAAAATTATACAAAGGAGATGATTGCAAAGTATGGCATTGGTCAGAAAAATCATTTTTGATTTGACAGAGTAGCTTGGTGTGTGGCTTCAGTGGGGGTTACAAATGGTAGAGTATATGGTGCATCTTGTATGCTAAAATCTATAGTTACTACGAGTTCTTCATCATATTTCTACTCAGTGAAGACTATCCTAACACATATTATCGGGACTTGAAAGAGGAGTTGCCAAGTTCATAAGAAAAAAGATGATCTCATTTTATAAATAAAATAGGAGATGGATTCCATAAAAGAATTTTTCAGAAACAATTATGGATGCTATGGTAGGACATCAAATATGGGTCAAAGTATGCCAACACCTGTTACCCTATTGATCTCATCACATACAATTGCGCCTATGCGTCCCGCATCTTCACTATTGTATAAATCTAAACCTCGACTACCATATATTGGTCCATGTTCCTCTCATCTACAGTATCCTAGATCATTTCCACCTTAAACACTTTAAGATATGTATCTTTTTACTATATGTTGATTTAGTTGCACATGTAAGTTTAATTGAATTTTCAATTGTATTATGAATTTTAATTTACTAAATTTTTATTTGAACCATATTTATTTTTAAATATTAGTAATATTTCAATATGTTATACTAGTTTCAAAATATCCATTCATAAGTAATTACAAAATTAATAAATCAGGAAAATTAATATTGTTTTAAAAAATGACGATCAACAACATAAATTTTGTTGCTAGCTACAACTTAACAAAAAATTAGCAATAGAATTTTTGTTGAATAACAAAGCTCAGTAATATAATTTTTGTTATGGAAAATAGCAACGAATACTTGGTTTCTTTACAAAGCACAACAACAAAAATTTGTTGCAGAATATTACACAGCAATGGAATATTCGTTGTTATTTTTTTTCTTCAATGGATTTTTTGTTGCTAATTTATCTACAGCAACAAAACATTATCCGTTGCTAATGTTTGTTTGAAACAGATTAATTTGTTCCTTATAACTACTATTTTTAGTAGTGAAAGAGCAAAATAAATAAATTGATATAACTTTGTCCAATATCCATTGTATAATTGGAAGGAAAGTATGATGATGAATATATAGACATAAGTGGCCAAAATTATATAACCTGTATTCTCAATTTGATAAAAGACTTTTAAACATTTTAAATAGCTTTATAGGATCCCAAACTCTATTTTTCTTATGAAAAAGTTTTTGAAAAATTAGCTCAATTTATCCTAATGTTTTAGTAATGTTACAATCATTTTTTCCATGGTTATATTATGTGTGTATAAAAAAAATGTGACTATTTCCATCAATTTGAATGAGATATATAATAGTAAATAAATTAAATGACAAATATCTATCCAAGAATAAATTGAAAGTAATTAAATAGATAAAGAGAAGACTCAACATATAATATGAAAACAAACTGAACTAACACTCCAATTCTAGTATCAAGTATCTAAGACATGCTTTCAAGTTTTTTGCGTTTAACACATAAGCAAATCCCAGAGCATGATAGATAAATAAATAAATATTCACTGAAAATCTTTCCACCATCAGTCACATGGCGGGACAAGCATTATATCTTTCATTATTTAAGAAAGTAGCTTATATTGACCATCATGAACCATCAATTTAAAATTATTTTACAAAATACTTGTTCGTGTAAACCAACACCCTAAAGCATGAATGATTGTAACCTTTAATGTAAATTATCTAATAGGTGTTCAGCGATATAAACTTGAAACTAAAGAGTTTTTTTTCTTATAATCTCAAGTTCGAGTCTTATGGTTACTAATATGATAGCTATTGGATGCTTATATGGTCGTTAATTTCAGAGTCTATGTAATTGGTCGAGATACATACAAGCTACTCGAACACCCATGTTAATAATAATAAAAAATATTTTAAAAAAAAACCTTCAATGCCAACAGTACCAATAAATAATTAATTTCCTTATGGCCTCACTCTGAAACATAATTGGCCATAAGGCAACAACTTTGTGTTAATTAATCACATGCATTCAACAGAACCAATTCTAGTCTGCTAAAGTTGAATCATGATTAATCCTGCTTTGGATGATATGGGACAACGATATATGTATGCTGTCAGACTCCATGCTTGGCTTTGATGACGGAAGATGGTTATAAATGAAGGCCATCTTAAATTCTCCATCTTCATCTAATTTGGTGAAGCTTTATTAGCAGTCCCCATACATCGCAATAAATAGAAGAAAAAAGAAGAGGGAATTGCAAAATCAAAGAAACTCAAAGATATAATAAAAGCTAAGGAAAAGAAACGAGACCAGGACGAAGGATTCTGTCAATGAAAGTGCATTATACATACAATATTGCTACTTGTGCTTTGGAGTGGGTCTAATGTTTATATATATTAGAGGTTAAAAAATATATGGGAAATATATGTAGAGCATCTTGTTGCGATGATGTATGGCGAAATTAAAGTCAAAGGGGCCATGATGAGTGGAACTGAGCAACTACTCCGGACCCTTCTCTCGCTGCTCTTCGCAACTCTTTTGCCTCTTCTGCTTTTGCTCTCTGAAAAACATTCAACAATAGTTATATATGTATGTGTATATATATAAACATAATAAAGGCTGTATTATAAGACTGTAATAGAATATTTAAGCACCTGCATTGTCTCAATAGCATCTGTCTCGGCATTGAAGTCATAAACTGTGCTTGCTGCAGTGAGCTTCATAGATAGAAACTGAGTTGAAAAACCAAGAGAAGAGAGATTTGTCGGTGTTGGGATATATAGTAATGAAGGAACCTTTTGAGAGTAGCTTGTGTTTTGCCATAAAGTTTGAAGAATCAGCTCACCTCAACTTGATTTTGCAAGGACTGGACATAATTAATTATCTCATCCAACATCACTGCCATGCCCATGGTCTGCAGATAGAGAAATTACTTGTCTGCTAGAAGTAAAATATTGACATGATTTGATTTTCTTCATACCTTGTAGCAGCCCGGGACTATATCCTGCAAGCATCTCAGTCTCTCATTTATCTTTCCTCTTCTAACCTGTGGTGCACATCAACCAAATTCATCATTTCCCATGATGGTCAGTATAAAATGAATTATCAAATTTATTTATTTTGATAATTTTGAAGGTTTGTAAATGTACCCTTTCTGCTAAACTATGGCTATCAGTGGCTTGACCTCTTCTAGCTCTAACATGAACAACTTCTTTTGTTTTCTCCTCCAGCTCCTCCTCCTCATTGTTTTTCACTCTCTTTCCCCTTCTTGAGCTCTGTGATCACAAAAAACAGAATCAACTCATAAGATTCTATTATCCAACAAATAAACAAAAAGCGGACTCAAAGATCCACAAGAACCAGAAAGGAAGAGATTGAACAGTTCATTTGATTAATACTTTTCTCTTTTTACTCCCACTTTCAGAAACTTGAGGAGATGAGTTCATACAACTGCTTCCAGACACATCCATTGCTCTTCTCTTCTTGCTTTCTTGGAATTCACTTTCCTTTCCAGGTGTGGTAAGAGTCTGAGAAACACGCATCACGTTTTGATGGTAACTACCAGGAAGAACATTTTCTGCCAAGCTTCCAGGGAATTCTGGTGCTTGATGGCTAAAGAAGGTGTCACAAGTGAAAGGCGTGAAGCTGTGAAAATTGTTCATGATTGGATTGTCTAGCTGGACAGCCTGGTTTACATCTGTGAAATGGTTTATTGCTACCATGCTTGCATCGATATCCAAGAAAGGAAATGGAGGGTTAAGGCTTCGCAAATCTGCTGTGAAATCAGCCATGAGATTTTGTTTTTCTTCTATCATGAAGCTTAGTCCTAGGGAGAGCAAAAGTGGTTGTTTTGGATAATGAGAGTCGAGGCTTGTATTTATAGTGTGGGCAATAGACTTCAGAGACTGCTGCTTCTACCCGTGTATTGGTAGCCCTCCTTATTAATTTTTGATTGAAAAAACAAAAAGAAGAGAATTTTGAGGGGCCGCGTGGCAAGTCCAGCTTCGTTGATAGTGCTCCCTGAGTGGGTCCCACAATCGGGGGATATCTATCCAATAATATGATATGGGTCCAACAAAAGCTTCTGGCCCCCGTGAAGAAGAAGTTCACGAGCAAAAGTGGACAAAATTGTTCGAGCCTTCTTTCTCTCTATAATTTCTTGGAGAGCAGATCATGAAAAGTGGTGCTGTGAAAGAAAAGAGTGATAGATAATGAGATGAAGTTTGTGAGAAAATCTTGAATTTAGTACATATATACGTGCATAAATTCATATAATTGATATAGGATATATATTCTTTTCTTTTAATTTTCCTTTTCTGATAGCCAGCACCACCACCACCACCACACAAAACTGTCAAATGCAACCTCCGTTATAATTACTGGTAAGTGCATTTGGACATAAAATGTGAATATCAAGCCATTGATGCATACTGAGTGAGAGCATTATTTTCTAAGTGGTTTATGCAAAAGGGCACATCACACGACCAATCTGCTCACTTATCATTGCAATTTTTTCATTGCAATGTGACAGACGATGATTACACAAATGAATCACAGCCATCCATTCGAGCTAGCCAGCATCATGATTTACATATGCTGTATCAATGGAATTGCAAATAAATGATGAGAACCGATGATCAGCCCTTTCCACTAAAGACTTTCATGTATCAATGATCGACTAGCCAGCCCTTTCCACCTCCATAAGATTTCAAAGCTCGTTCGAGCCTACAGCTTCCTCTTCCTAGCTAGCTAGGCTAGGTTCGGATAGTTAGAATTCAAGAGAAAGAAGAGTGGAATAAATTAATTTTTGTGTTCTCGTCACATGTGGGATGTGGGTTTGGCATGAGGACATGCAGTTAATTGTGTGCTCTAAGAGGTTAGGTTGCTAGGGTTACCCGAACCCGTCAAAATATGTGGTTGACCAAGTGGGATCTCCATTGAAGCCTTTACCCAGCTTAAAGATTTTGTTTGACGTTTTCTCTTAGCTCCACAACAACTATGGAACTTTCTTATTCCAGTAATGGTTCACTGGTTTGCCCCTTCTGATATGCTTTGATTTACTGAAAATTCAAACCTTTTAATGGCTAAAGTTTGACAATCGAGTAAGACCTAACTCATTCAATGAGGTTATTTTTGGTCGAGCCGTCGAAAAGGATGTGAATCTATCTCTGTGATATGGATTGGAGCAAGGCATAAATGGTTATGGCTTCGCGTGCTAACTTCGAAAGAAATAGACTGCCTTTCGAAATTTAATATTTACCTTTTTTGCCTCCAAATTAAAATTAATATCATGTTGCTAGCTGCTCTTCCTTGCCTGTTTCAGGGCATTTTCCACCATGCATTGGAGACATTATAATCTCAAATTTCTTTTAAGATATCGGAAAAAAAGAAATAAGAAAATAAAGCCTAAAATTAAATTAAATTAAATTAAAAAAAGGGAATTCAATGAATTTGGTTAAGAAAATAAGAAAATAAAAAAGTTCACTTGATGTCTAGGATTATGCTTACACATATGTTTAGCCACTTGAGAGGACCAGTTGAAGACATTGTCTAGGATGTACGAGCAAATGGATCCTCTAATTCTAAGAAACAAATGTATTTTATAAGAACTACATTATGTTAGGTTGTGTTTAGATTGGGATCAAAGATTAAGGTTAAGCATCAAGATATTGTTCCGAGACCAAAAATAAAATATCTTGAAATAAAAATATTAAAATTAAGATAAAAAATAATCAGCTGAAGCAATATATTGATCTTATTCTAATAATATATTTAGAATAGTTAAAAAAATAAAAACATTTATGTGTTCTTGAGATGAGTGAGTAGGCTTGAAGTAAACATAACCTCATGATGCTTCCAAAATGAACTTTATAGATTAATTAACTAAGATTCAGTAGCTATCTATTATGAGACCTCCAAATGCAATCCCTCAGTGCTATAGACATGCATTCAAAGCTGATTTCTCTGCAATGGTTGGCTTCCTAACTTAAGTGTTGGGATTGCTGAACCTACGGGCCTTTCTTTTTCCCCTTCCCTCCTGGCTATATGCATAGCTCAGCTGGTTTAAGAAACATCCGTACACACGCACCCATAATTTGTCTAAGGCCACATCTCTCTTTCCATATATATGTCCAGAAACAAAGATGTAGAAGATCTCACGCCAACACCTACAAAGGTTAGGAAGCCCATTATCAATATTGTAGCACAACTAAGCTAGGGTTATAGTACCGAACAGTGGTTGAGCTTTCATGAGGAATTTATTTATTATAAATATTTTATTTCCAATCTATGTGATTCAAATGTAGTCATAACTAGTTTATTTCTCTACGCTCCGCCGTGGATCACATTTTTTAAAAAATATATTTATAAAAAAGAATGTTTTTGTACATAGAATTTTAGACGTAGAAGAACTCACACGAAATAGTAGAATTGTTTTTAAATTGGAATTCATTAAGTGGGGATTTACCTTTTGAGTGTTGGTTGTTGTTTCAATTTGCGAAGGAGGAGGATGTTTCTTCTTTATATTCAATTTGGTTTCTATATCCCTTCTTCCTCCATCTCAATTTGTTTTGATATTGACATTTCAAGTTCTTTCCCACTTCGCAACATGATCGTATTAACATTCTCTTTTGGATTCAATGCTTGGGAGAGTAATTTTCTATTTATTTGTCCTTCCAATTTCCCTACAGTTGAAACTACTTGCCTCATTTGCTTCTCCAAATTGTGAATACTCGACCTTATTTTCTATTGAAAAGACAAGATATTTTTTTGTAAGGTCATAGTGTTAGAAGCCAAAGTTTTCATCATCTCACGAAGATTGGAGTTTGTGAATACAAGGGGTTGTTTTGCTTGATAATTCTGTTGGGATTGAAATCCATGGGGATGGAACTATTAGCCTTGATTGCCTTGTTGAGGCGGGTTCCCATAATGTAAGTTGGGATGATCTCTCCATTTGGATTATATGTGTTGGAAAAAGGATCATACTTATGATGGGATTGTTCATTGAATGCTCCATTAGCCGTATTAGCTTGTTCAATGTAATCTTCTTGCACTATTGGATACTTATCCTAAACATGTCTTTGTAAGAAGCATATGCTACAAACTTTCACCTATTGTATATCTCCACAAGCTAGAGAACACATAAAAGAAGTAAGAGAATTAATTTTATTCTCAAGGTTATAAATATTTAACTCATTTACTCATTTGCTTAAGAAGTCTCCATAAGTGCCAAACTATTTCAAGTTGACTGTCATATTTAAGATCAATTGACATGCAACCTCAAATGTCTTATCTACCAAGCATCAATGATATTACGGTCAATAGGCATCAATTTTCATAGAAATATTAAATAAGAAGTTTATCGGGTATTTGATGACAAAGACATTGAATGCATAGTTGCTCAAATCTTTTCCAATATTTGGAGAGTGTCTCTCCATGATATTGTCAAATCCCACATATTTCTTTTCTTATGTTGGCAACTTAAGATGCTAGGACATACTTCTCAAGGAAAATCTTCTTCATGGCATTCCATGTTCCCATGGAACCAGAGAGAATAGAAAAAAAACATACCTTTGTTGTCCCTTTTAAAAAGAAAAGGAATGCTTTCAACGTAACTTATTCTTAACTCTTTTCGGTTTCATGCCAATGTAAACTCTATGGAACTCCTTGAGATGAGTATAAGGGTCTTCTTTTGTAAAACTATTAAATGTGTTGACATATAATGTCACACTTATATGTTTTATATATTTTGATGATAACAATAAAAAGAAAATGGGCTAATAATATGCTTGGATGAGATTAAGCTATAAACAGGTTTTATACAAAGAATACATCAACAAGCATAACGGAGTACACGAAGAAATCACTCCAAGAAGTCCAAGATGCAAGCAAGTGAAGACTTAGAATAAGTGTTCATTTTAGTGCTTTATGTAAATCTCAATTTCTATCTTGATAGCACAAATTAAAATGAACTCACACACTTCACATTGCATGCATTAAAAGGATTTGATGATTAAAAGGTTTAAGTCATAATCAATCGGTTCAAGAAATTCAGAAAAGATAATTTGTCAAAATAGATTTCTGCATGAACCGGTCGACCGCTTGAGGTATCCGTTGTGAACCGGTCGACCGCTTGGAAGACAAATTATTTTATCCGTTGTGAACCGGTCGACCGCTTGGTTTTGTCCGTTGTGAACCGGTCGACCGCTTGATATGACAGTTGCACTCAAACAGCTATAAACGGCTAGTTTCAAATGACCATAAACGGCTAGTTTCCAACGGCTATAAACGGCTATAAACGGCTAGTTTCTAACGGCTGTAAACGGCTAGTTTCTCTTTGAAACTTATAAATAGGCCTCTTAATTGCAAAACGAAATTGACAGAACTTTCATATCTTATATTGAGGCAATTAGAGTGCAAAATCATCTTCATATCATCAATCTTCATTAATACTCATATTTGTGTTTAAATCTTCATATCTTAACACAAAGAGTATTTCTCATTCTCACTACACTTAAACACCTTCAAATATTCTAAGTGTTATCAAGTGAGATAAAGAGATCATAGATCTTCATTTGTAATATCTACACTATTAAGAGTGTATTGTTGTTTTACAAAAACAATCATTGTAATATTCTTGAGAGTTGAAGTATAAAACTCTTTGATATTGGTGAGGGAATATCACCAAGGAAAAATCTTGAAGAGGGTACATCTTCAAGTGGGAAGAAGGAAAATCTTGAAGAGGGCATATCTTCAAGTGGTGTAAAAGTCTTGGTGTGGATTCATCAAGCAAGATTTGTAATCTTGTTACTTGGACTAGTAAAAGAGTACAATACTCAAGTACGGATTTGTACTTGAATCGTGGACGTAGGCTTGCCGAACCACGTTAAAAACCGAGTTAGCAATCTCTCTCTCTTATCTCTTTACTTTAAAGTAATTGATTTTAGAATTGCTATAATTATTGTATTTACACCTAATTTCCCCCCCCCCTTAGGTGTATAGTTGCCTTAATCCTTGAATAACAAAATGTTGGTGAATGTATAAAGGCAAATTTTAGCATGAAGTTAACATTATTACCTTTATTTATGCACAATGACTGATTTACACGTTAGGAACAGCAAACTCCTTTAGCGTTTGTTGTCGTGCAACAACCATGATATTGACGCGAGCTTCCTTTCATAACATGATTTTATAGTAAAAAAAAGAATGGAGAAAACATGATTTTTTGGGTTTTTGGAGGAGAAGGAACATTTTTTTTTATCTTTGATGTTGTTATTGGTCATCACTCCTCCTTTGCTTCTTAACATTTGCTAAGAAACCCTAGTTCTTATTTTACAAAATAGTCCTTCCATAAGTTAGTAGAATTCAGTTGTCATATTTGAAAACCCATATCTCCATCATATGATATTTTTTGGGATGAAATTTGGAGCCTGAATAGGTATTTGGGTTAGGAATCCAAAAAAATGAGTTTGCATCAATTAGACTTCTGTAGTGCCAGATATTCAATTTGAAATGGCCAAAGACAACATTGGAAGTTTGCGAGATTTGAATTTGATGGCTACGATTTCCATGTTCTTTTTTATTTTATTTTCTTGCCTTATATTTCTAGAACGGTATGGATGTTAGATTTTAATGTCATTATAATCACTTCATTTCGATCTCTAGAGCTCAAGCTCTACACAAAACATTAACTAATAATCAAATCTGTTGATTGCCTCTAATTTACTCTTTTTTGCATCTTTCATCAAAACTTGTCTTTAAAACATATAAACAAAAAATATAACAAGGTATTATATATATATATATATATATATATATAGGCAAAATACTAGTTAAATATAGATCAAACTATCGAATAATATGGTTGCATCAAGGAATTACAAACCAAAGATGAAAAGTTAAGGTTATACCAAGATTATCTCTTGAAGTTCTCTAATGAGTTTGAAGAGATAAAGTTAACTCATATGAACCAAAAGAAGAATCAATTTATCTCTCGAAGTTATAATCATTGAGATGAAATTACATAAATAATAGGATATGTCAAGATCATTTAAGGTCTCAAATTAAATTTCTTTCATATAATCTCCTTAAATGAACTTATTTTTTTTCTAAAAAAATAAGTTTATGAGTTGTGGCTCAAGTAAGAAAAAATGATGGAGCCATGAAAAGTTTGCTACGAACATTGAAGTTTTGAGAGGTAGAGTAAAACAAATACCTATATTTTTCAAGTAAAAATACATGTATAATGATCCCAAAGCATTGTATTTTGACCCTTGTAGAGATTTCAAGGAGAAAATCCTTAAAGAACTTTTTTTCCTTCAAATAAAAACACAAGAAGGTTCTAAGCCAAGCAAGGCTCTAATTGATTGAAAACAAATAAGGTTTAAACTAAAACAAAGTTTCAACAGAATGTGAAACAAAAAAAACCAACAGGGTTTTAAACCCACTAAGGCTCTTAATGATTAAAACTAAATAAGTTTTTTTAAAAAATATTTTTTACTTTATTTCCTTTTATTTCACCATTATGTGATTACGTTCTAATTAGTATGTCATCAAAATTTATTTCTTTTACATAATTGTTTTAGCACCATTTCCTTTTAAGCCTAAAAATACTCCTGATCAATAAAACCTAGCAAGGTTCAACCAAAAAAAAAGAGTCTAACAAAACTCTAACAATTAAGAAGCAACAAGGCTCTAATCCTACTAAGGTTCCTAATGGATAACAAAAAAATCTAGCAGGAAACAAACTTAAAATAACAACCAATTCAAAATAAAGGTCTCAAATCCCAATCCAACAATGATAAAGTCAACCCATAATATCAACAAGGACATGTGTTAGCTATGTAATCAAAAACCACCAAGAAATTAAACCTTGTTATTAAGAAGTTTTATTCATAACACTTTTAGATAAAAAAAAAATTACACTATTTTTTTAATTATATTATTTTGAGCTCACTTTTAAACCACTCACTTTTTTAGTGTGCCTTGAGTCATCATCTTCTAATTAATATGCCCTTGAGCACAATATATTTTTAATGCACCTTTGAGTTATCATCTCCTAAAACGTGTGCCTACAAGCTTTATCTTTTTTATTTTTTTAGTACACTTTTGATCCATCATCTCCTAGATAATGCACCTTTGAGTCATATATCTTTTCTTTTTAGTGCATCTTTGAGCCCTCATCTCCTAGATAATGTCCCTACAGGCTATCATTTTTTAGTGCACCTTGCCTTCATCTCCTAAATAATGCACCTTTGAGTCTTATCTATCTTATTTTTAGTGCATCTTTGATCCCTCATCTCCTAAATGGTACAACTTTCAACCATATATTTTTTCTTTCAAGTGTATATATGAACCTTTGTCTTCTGGATGATATGCCTTTGAGCTCTATCCCTTTTTTAGTGCACCAATGAGTCCTTATCTTTAAATATTATGACTTTAAACCCTCTATATTTTCTTTTAAGTGTGCATTTGAGTCATTATCTCTTAAATTATGCACCTTCAACCCTTTGTTTTCCCTTTGAATGCACATTTGAGCTCTCATCTCCTAGATTATATCTTTGCAAACCTTATCTTTTCTTATTTCAGTGTGTTTTTAAGTCATCATCTCCTAGATAGTACATCTCTGAGCTTTATCTTTTTTTAAATGGGTTTTTGAGCCCTCATCTCTAGAATAGTGTGTATTCGAGCCCTATCTCTTTTTTTCTTTTGAATGCACCTTTCACACTTCTTTTCTTGGATAGCCCTATCTGTTTTATTTTGATTGTCTTTTAGAAGGATTGACCATTTCTTGATTTTCTAAATCCTCTTTCTCTTATATTCTTTTTTTTAAATAATCTTACTATCTAATATCCATTATAGAACCTTTTATCATGAACATTTTAAAAAGAGTGCAACTATCATAATTCAATTTTAGATTTTCTCCCTAAAATTACCTTTTTCTTTTGAAATAAACACTCGTAACATGGTAAGAACAGGTTGAGAAGGATTTCAAATCCATAGAGGAACCAAGCTGGAGTTTTAGATAAAATTGGGAGTTCATTATATATTACTATACTAGAGACTAAAAACACTACAAATCCTAAGTCGAATTAAATGATTATTGGTTGAATATGTATAGACATATAGTTTGATGACTTAATTAATTTTTTTAATAAGATAATTTGATTTAATAATGGCTTAAAAAAGGTTTAATTATGCTTAATAATTAATTTAGGTCAAATTAAAATATTTACTCGTGTGAAAAAAACTTAATTATGCTTTTAATGGATCAAATTAGTTTTATTATGGACTTAATTGGTAAAAACAATATTAAGTTTAGACACCTAATTGAGAAGATTAGAATTTTAGATGACCAAATTTATGTTTTACAAAGCCAATTAGATAAAAGTAGGGATAGATTTGTAATGAATTAGAAGTTTAAAGGTCAATTAGAGGTCAAATTGAATAGCTTTGACATCAAGGATCAATTTGCAAAAAAAATTAAGGGTCCAATAAAAAAAACCAAGGGTAAAACTGCTAGAAATCCAAGAGATTAGGGTTAATAGATTAGGGTTAATTAGGAACTCCATTACAAAGTTGTAAAGGTTTAGGGATGAAATTTAGAAATACAATGACTTCACAATTCATTATCTTCTTCTCTTATACCAACCAACATCCTGACCAAGGCCAGCCATCATGAGTGACATGCAGCTTTACTCTCTACATTACTTGTTGATTCCACTATCCTCAGCTCCCCTGTACACAGCAGCCATGGCAGCACTGATTTTGACTAAGGAGCCATGGTGGAGCACCAGTAGCGTCTATGTTTTTTATTTGGTTCACAGAAGCCACGACAACTAAGCATCATTCACACCTTCTTCTCATCCGTTCATTGTATCTGCAGCAGTAGATTTTCGCTAGCCAAGAACAGTAGCAATACAATGTTTGTTTGAGGACAGCAGCAAACCTTTCCAATTTCTTTTTTTGCCATTCACAGAATCTGCAGCTTCTCGAGGTCCCAACTGCTATGATCTCTCTTCTCTTACCTCAAATAACAGCACCAGTAAACTCCCTCAGCACCACCGTGACCTCCATTGAATCAACAGCACCATCCTCTCCATACAGCAGCATTTCCTCTGCATCGGTGACAGTCCATCAGCTGCACTGTCAACCTCGAGTAGCAGTTCAGTAGCAAAGTCCAGAAGTTCCAGCCTTGTCTTTATTTTGATTTTTAAGGTTTAATCCTCAAAATTTCTGAAGATTGGACTCCTATATTAATCAATGCATCATTTTTATGTTTTTGTTTTGGGGTTTAGTTGTTCTATTGATGGACTATATTCTCTTTAAGATAACACCTTTAGTTTTGAAGCTGACAAAAGCCGTGAATAATATTGTAGTGTGTTTTGTTTGGCTAGAAAATGCATGCTTCTGGTTTAAAGTTTAAACATGAATATTGGTTTTGGATGTTGAAGGAGACATAAGTTTGAGAGGGAATTATGGGTCCAGATCTTAAAATCATCATGTTTGTAATGTTTGTGGGTATGGGCTGTCGGCTTAAATAAATATGGGCTGGTCTATTCTCTTTACATGAGCTGCTCATTTTAGATGGGTTCACTTTTTGGGGCCCAATGTTATGGGGTTTTGTTTTTGAATTTGGACTTTTTATTTTTTTACTAAGGGAATCTTTTTTCGTGTCGTCAAAAAAAGCCTAATGAATTTTTAATTTTTTTACTATTTTTTATTTTAATTTGTCAAACAAATATTTCTTTCTTTATGATTGTTAATTTGTCCCACTTTTTTTCAGCCTTTCTATATTTAATATTAGGGACTATGATAGGTATTTTCTATATTAAATAAAAGAACTTTTTTATTCAAAGAGCAACAAAAAAATATTATTTTCATATTAAAAATCATGAAAAAAATCTTTTTATTGTACATGTATTTTTTAATTTAGTACCTAGTTTATTAAAATCATAAGAACTTGATCTATTTTAACAAAAATATCAAAGAAATTATTTGTTTGTCTTATAAACTTATACATAAGACGTGTTAATAACATTCAAAAGTGTAAGAAAATATATTTTGATTCTAAATGACTAGCCTTTAACATGATAAGATAAAGATTTCCTTACCTAGAAAAACATTTCTTAACAACTACATCACACAACAATACACGTTGTTTTATACACATTAGTACCCTTATCTAGATTATGATTCTGAGACTAATAAAGAAAGTTCTTTTTATACTTTTGATTCGTTGGCAAGAACCGCTTGTGGCAATTGAAAAAATTGTTTTACAACCATTTCTTAACAAGAGGACCTTGTTATTTTCAATACAATATAGACATGCTAGTTTTTTATGTGTACTCCAACCATAAATCATTTTGTACAAAACAAAATCATTGATTATTCAAATCAAAGTTGCCTTCATCTAAGAATAATAATATTTCCTTAATACATCATATATCAAAGCATTGGATAACGATAGCTATTTCAACTCATCATTCAACGAATAAAGACAAGTATTTTTTACCCAGACTATTAGGATTGGATATGATTATATATAAAAACATGAATTTCATTCTCATACACATCCTCTATGGCAAGTTATATATCATGAGTATCATTGACCAACAAGAATAAGGAGTAACAAATGATTTAATTAGATTGAATTTATTTGTACATAACCCAAAATACATATTCCTTGAATCTAATAAAAAATTTAAGATGCACCTTATTAAAATATTTTTAGGCTTAATGATCGAAAGATTGCACTATCACTTCATTAATCGTGTTAGGTGAATGATTTCATGTTATACTTAATAACATTTAGTGACATGACTTTTCCACTTTAGATGTGATGAGAAGTTTCTTAGTTTTGAATGTGCAATAATAATCATTCCACTACAACTTCTAGGTTTATAACAATCACACTTACAGATCCTGCTTTCAGTTAACTCTATAATTTTTCAGGATATTACAACATGCAAAAGTTTTGACAAATATTAATTTTGTAGTATCCTAGGCTCAAAAGTTTCATCATGGATTTAGAAATATAAAATCTCTCTTTCATCCTATTCCTTTTAGAAAAAATATTTTTCATCCATTCATCAACTATGTCATAATCACCCCACTCAACTCATGATCTAACTTGATGGTGAACATATTTGCAACGATTTATGATTTACTATTATTGTGCATCTATCCCATGATGGTTCATTATTGTCTTTAAGAAAATCAAAAACCTAGTTGCATCTACATCAGGTTCTTCATCTCTTATTGGATATTGATCAATATAACCTTCATCCATTCTCATCACACTCATAATCATATTCTTATAAGGATTAATTTTGTTATTCACAACTCCATACACATTGTTATAATGAAAAGTTGACTCAATTATCGATTGTACCATGGTCTCATGAGGAATATATGTTTCTTTATGTGCAAACCAAGACATTTGTCTCTCCATGAAATTTTTTAGTAGAACATGCATTGTTACAACATCTAGATTGTGAAACTTTTTTCTTTTACACTTCTTACATGCACATCTAATACTACTTCCACTAATATTTCTAGATTTGATATTATATATTTAATAAAACCTTGAATTTTAATAAAATAATATATCTTGCGCAACCATTCGATGGAATCTCGATACATCCATTAATCATGTCAAACCAATAAAGAGAATTATTGACAACATGTATTAATTAATGTAGTAAACTAAATATATAAAATAATATTTGCTTAAGCTACTAATTCATTATCAATTATCATCATGAATTCAAATTTCTATACATTTACTAGAAATTTCACAAAATATAAAACGGACCCATTAAATAAGCTATTATTTATTTCATCATATAACACTTTTCATAAATTCAAATTAAATATCATCAATTTACAAACATATATAATTTTGCAAAATCATAAACAAGCCCTAAAATGAATTTAATCAATGAATTTCAATTTGTCGGTGATTATATCTGAAAATTTGACATGTCATCATATTTTGTGGGTTTTTTATTTTTTCTATTTTAATTCGCTTAGTGTATAACGAGATAACATTTTCATATCGGTGTTTAGCAATAAAAAAAAAAAATCAATCGTGAATCCATTTATATTTATCAATATTCTAATAATGATATTGATCCTCGTATATTTGTAGACACGCGCGCATATATTCCGTGATGTTTTAAATTTTGAGTAGGACAACAAACTTAACTTCCAAGTTCGTGTCATCATAATTAGTTAATAATAGTCTGTGATGGTAAAGAATAGGGGACTGATCAGCTAATGGCGGTGCCAGATTAATATTTACTCATTTTAATATTTATATATACTTACCTTAACACATTCAGCTTGTCGAAGATGTCCGAGTTGGTCTAATGCCCCAGATTAAGTGCTGGTCCGAAAGGAAATGGGTTTAAATTTTTGTTTGTTTTATTTAAATTTATTAATATTGTTTTATTTCGGTTGAAACGTTTCATATCAGATGAAAAAATAAAACAAAATAATATTATTTTTGTCTCATTTTAAATATCATCCGGTACCAAAAATACCGGTCAAAACACCTGGAATTACTCTGGGTATTCCGTTTTGACTGATGGATTAATTCCCAGTTTCCCACAACTCTCCCGCCCAGTGACATATATATATATATATATATATATAGGTAGTATGATATATATAGTATATATATAGAGTGGGTGGGATATATATATATATATATGGGACATATATATATATATATATATATATATATATATATTATTTATGAGATGTATTGAAAGTGTAAAAACTAAAAAATATATTTAATTTTTAAAAAGTTTTTTCACATATATAATTAATTAATTATATATGAGCAACACCGAAACACTCCGAAACCAAAACATTTCGTAACAATAAAAAACAAAATGACAACCAAAACAAAACAACAACTAAAACAATATTGATAACCTTGTTTTATGGTGGTGTTGGTCGAAAGGGCATGGATTCAAATTTTTGTTTGTTTTATTAAAATTAATTGATACTGTTTTGTTTCAGTCAAAACGTTTCATACCAAGTGAAAAAATGAGACAAAACATTATTTTCGTCTTATTTTAAATATCATCCGGTACCAAAAATACTAGTTCAAACACCCCAGAATTACTCCTGGTATTCCGTTTTGGCTGATAGAAAAAATTAATTCTCAGTTTTCCACAACTCTCCCGCCCACTAACATATTATATATATATATATATAGGTGGCCGGGAGATATATAGGTGTATATATAGGTGGGCGGGATATATATATATATATATATATATATATATATATATATATATATATAATGGCGTGGGCATATATAATAATTTTGAAATACAGTGTCAAATCGTCTAAAAAAATAATAGCACATCATCTACCACTTCCTGATTCTAGATGTTCATAATTATAATCATCATAATTAATGTCAAAGTTTACAATTGAATGAATTACTTGCACCTAGTGAGGGAATATTGGGATAGCTAATTAGAAATAAAATGGAAAGAAAATAAAAATTAATTTTTAATAAATCATTGTTGAAAAATAATTGTTTTAAAAAAAAATAAAAAAAAATAAAATTAAAATCAACTTGCGTGACCCTGATTATCAATTTGATATTGATCTCATAAAAGACAAACTCTAAAAAATAATGAAGTAAAATTCAAAATAGATAAAACATTGAGACGTGAAATTGAAAAACAAATGTGATAAAAAAAAAAGACAAAAACAAGGGAAATAAATATTAAAAAAAATAAGGACTAAATTTGATGTAAAAATAACTTGAGATCGGATGGGATAAAAAACAAGATCATTCCGATAAAAAAAAAGAGAAGAAAATAATAATAAAAAGAATAATGATCAAATTGGATAGCAAGAAGAAATAAAAACACACTTTTGTCCTAAAAATGAAATCATTATCTACATGTCGGTGCATGCATCAGAAATATCATCTTGTTTTTTCTTTCTTTTTTTTTCTTTTTATCTCTAAATGATATTTATATTTATTAAAAAATTAAATCACCCTAAATTAACATATTAATTACAATAACAAAATTTAAAAATGAAAACGTCTTTAAGTGATAGTTTGAAGAATTCTGCAATTAAAAGTAATTTATCCTATACATTGTGTATTTAAAATGTAAAAAATATATTTTAAGAGTAATGGAATTTTTTCAGCGTATTTCCATCTTAATACATCCCTAGGAAAGGAAGGAGATATATTGACTAGTTACAGAATGTGGGCAGTTGCCTCCCTTGTTGATTTCCATACTTCAGTTTTAGTCCTTGTACTTTAAGCTTTTTCACATAGTCATTCCGCCATTCGAATTCAATGATCCTTAATTTTATTTTTAATGTGCAGATAGCTCTCCTCCTCACAAGTTAAACCATTTCCATTAAACCCTTGGGATTGCTGTATGTATATGTGCTAATTTTCTCATATGAAAGAGAAAATAACTTTTGACATTTCGTTTAAAAAATAAAATTGATATTTTTTTATTTTAAATTTTTAATATTTTTAGATTATTTTTATATACTAATATTAAATAAAAACAAGTTTTTAATATTTTTAGATTGATATTTCGATCACCAAAAATTAATTATATGATTTATAATAATGATAATAGAATGTATAAGAGTCTATTTGATATTATATTAGTCATTATTTTTAAAAATTATTTTTGTTTTGAATATTAGAAAATAAAAACATTAAAAAAATAAATTTGCCAAGTACATATTAATAATTAGTAGCAATAAAACCACGTATGATACATCAATCAATTGAGATAAAGATTAATACCCAATACTTTGAGAGAATTCAACTTAAGTAGTCAAAGGATCTCCTTGACCAATAAACCACCTACCAAAATTAAGGGTGGAAACTAAAATAGTGAATTAAACCATGGAGAGCGAAATAATTAGAATTTGTAAAGGGAATGGGGGATGGAGCTGTCCATGGTTTTGTCGATGAGCTGTGATGCATGCTCTATAATAAATGCTAGAGTGACAGGAAACGTGCTTGACCGAACAAAGTGTATTAATCATAAGGATTGTGACATGAAAACGTGTTGTTATTGGAGGGTGGCGGCATTTCGTTTGCTTGGAATCTGAGAACAAGTTCCTGATTGGTCCACGTTGGTTGGTGTGCTTCGCAATGTAACAGCACCTTGTCCTATGTGGTTCCTGTTGCTCCCAAGCCCGTTGAAGTTCAAACACAAAGAAAAAAAAAAGGAGCAGTGGAAAAGTCTTCTAAACTTGTCTGTCTTTGCAGCTTTATTTGACTCTTGTAGGAATTGTGCCTGACTTTCCTGCGTATAATTGACTGTATAATAGTATTTTTAAAATATTTTTTATTTAAAAATATATTAAAATAATATTTTTTATTTTTAAAAAATTAATTTAGTATATAAAAATAACCTAAAAATATTAAAAAAAATTGAAACGAAATTAAGTCCTTATTTTAGTTTAATATTAGTTTAATATTAAAAATATTAAAAAAATTATAAAAAAATTGAAACAAAATATTAAACAATTTATATTTCGTTCAACAAGGTTTAGGGACCGTTTAGAAGTGTGGTGGTGGTAACTTTTCAAAGTGGTTGTTGTGCTGAAATATATCAAAATAATATTTTTTTTATTTTTTAAAAATCATTTTTGAAATCAACACATCAAAAATGATCTAAAACACATAAAAAAACATTCATTTAAGATAAAAAAAAATCAAATTTCGACAAAAAATCGATGAGATCACAATGTCAAACGGGCACTTAATTCACTATTTTAGTTTCCACTCTTAATTTTGGTAGGTGGTTTATTGGTCAAGGAGATCCTTTGACTACTTAAGTTGAATTCTCTAAAAGTATTGGGTTTTAATCTTTATCTCAGTTGATTGATGTATCATACATGGTTTTATTGCTACTAATTATTAATATGTACTTGGCAAAATTATTTTTTTAATGTTTTGATTTTCTAATATTCAAAACAAAAATAATTTTTAAAAATAATGGCTAATATAATATCAAATAGACTCTTATACATTCTATTATCATTATTATAAATCATATAATTAATTTTTGGTGATCGAAATATCAATCTTCTCATATATTTTATCATAATCTAATTTAACCCATGTTTTTTCAACATATTTTCAAATAATAATTAAAAACAAATATTAGGGGTTCAATAATAGATTAAAAAAATAGTCAAATAACATTACAGAATATCACATAAATGGTGAAAAACAATAAATATAGATTATATATTATAAAACAATCCATGCGTTGCCACAATTCAACCATTTCTAGAGGATTTAGGAGTTAAAAATATTTTTCACTGCCTATTTTAACATTTTAATATATTCTCCTTTTTATGCCAAAACCATATTAACAATTACCATACTCTAGTCCATTGCTTGTATCTTAAAATGAGATGAGTATCTATAGTAATGCCTAGTCCTAGAAAAATATTGTTGAATAGCATGTTTATAAGTTTAAAAGCACCAAACGAATTATAGGGAAACAATTCCAACTATCAATTATATACTTAATGAAATATCCAATAAAAAATTAGAATATTATATATATATATATATATATATTGTGGAAAGGTAAAAAATATTCCTATAAACACCTTAAAGTGTGGAGGTGTCTTGTAAAGATAGCAATACTTGAATCTAAAAAGGTTAAGAAATGATCCATGTATATATATATATATATATATATATATATATATATATATATATTGTGGAGATATATATATATATATATATTGTGGAGAGTAAAAATATTCCTATAAACATGAGTGTCTTGTAAAGATAGCAATACTTGAATCTAAAAAGGTTAAGAAATTTGTATTCATTAAATATGCATATAATAATAGTTCATGTCAAGTTATTTTACACAAGTTATGATTTTAGAATATTCATTCCAATACTATTATGGAATTAAGAAATTCTACATGTTTTGAAGATGTGTCCATGAAAGGAATCATAAGAAAATCATTCACTTCATATAACAAATGAGACTAACTCCAATAATCATCATCAATTAAAAGATGATAAACTGAGCTTTGAAAAAAGAAAAAAGAAAAATGAGTATAACATTATGTCTTCAATTTTGACATAATTGTTAAAAAAAAATAAACTTTGAACCTACATTGAGGCAATGCCATGTCTATAAGCTTTCTATAGAAAGAAGACATTCAGTTGCATTATTGACCTATAAAACCAGTTTTATTATTAAATGTTTTAAACAACAAGAAGGTGTGGTCTATTTTTGATACATATTCACTTGTATTAATAATAAACTCCATATAATTTTTTTATATATTTTTTATAATGCATATTTTTTTTATATTTTATTAATATACATGTTTGGGTGGGGCTACCCCCGCCAAATGGGTTGCCTCGACCATACTGTTTTTGAGCTAGACCCGAGTTAGCTAACTAGGCTGGGCTAAATGGTTACAACTTGAACATAGAAGCATGAAATGAAAAAAAAAACATTATAAGTAATCAGTGCATACAAAATAAAAAACTAGGGAAGAAATCGTTTTTTTTTTAATTTTTGAATTCTAATTTCTCCCCTGTCAGGCCATATGTTTTACCTCTATTTGTAGTTGGTGGAAAAGGATAATCTTGTCTATACTAGGGTTAAATTTCAAGCATTGATTCAATACAAAACATCTCAATTGTTTTAAAATAGGTGTGATGAACTGTTAAATTTCACTATAGTAGGTTGCCTAAGTTGTCAACTTTGAAGCTGAACCACCGCTCATGTGGTTTCAACTAGTCAGAACTGACCATACCATGGCATAATCAATAATCAAGGGATCATTTTCATGCATGTTTTTGTCAAACTTGAAAAAGGATAAAGGCATTAAATGCACCTATAAAATTAGAATAAAACAGAATTTTTGATGAAATTTTAGGAAAGAAAATGAATAATATATGGACGATGCATTGTCTAAACACATTGACAGACAAGACAACACGTCATATGGTCCTCTTTTTTCTCTATCAAAGTTCAATTTGATCATTTATCTTATGATTGCATTGATTTTATCCTAATAAACCCAAAATTGTTAGTTTTGTACAATTAAACATTGTCAAAAAAAACTTCAATCAAGCCCCTAAATTAAGAGTCTATTGGTTGGAGTTGTGGTAAAATTGCAATAAAATTCCAACCAACTTAAGAATAAGAAAGAGGTAAACACCATGTAATAAGGTTTGATCCTATTTTTAGGGATTCCATAAATATTCCTTTAAAAAAAAGAGAAAGTTCGAAACAATTGGGATTTTTGGTAAAAAATCAATTTCATCTTCAAAAATTCTAATCTTCTGAATTTAGACAAAATTAGGCTCACAAACTTATTTTTTCACCAATTAAGCCTTCATAAAATTATTTGATCAAATTAAAGTATAAGTAAGTCGTTGCACTTAATTAAATATTTCAACTAGACCTTAAATTAATTCATAAACAAAATTAAACTTTAATTCAACTTATTATTAGATCATATTGGCCTATTAAAAATATAATTGTGCCTTTTGACTTAAATTTGATGCAGATGTATCTTACAATCATTTATTTTAGCCTTGAATCTGCATTTCTTACATTTTTGGCACATTAAATATACGACTAGGCTCTCAAATCCATCAAAAATTTCCACCTTAATTTTTCAACTACATTAGCCTTTTTTTTTTCTTTTTTTTTTATTTTGAGCAAATTTTAAGAATAACCTAAAAATGAGTTATAGTAACCTTACCTAGTTGAATGAGGTTCCCAAGATCTAGTTTTAAATGGAAAACTAAGACATGTAACATTCTTGGTTGCACTAAAAAATTATTATTTCCTATTTTTTTCTATGATAAAATCATTTTTTATATATGTAGTAGGATAAATAATAAGTTGAGCTCTTAATTATTTTAATAGCTTGGTACACCAGGTAGAGTATAACATAATACTCTTAATAATATATTACCTTAAGAGAGAGAAACGTGGTCATTTTCATGAGAATTTTGATAATGACTGAATTCTATAAAGGACTTGTAAATTAAAGAGTTGTTCAAGGTAAAAAAAACACAATAGTGAGAACAAAAAAACTCTATAGATAAAGAACTGTAGGAGTAATGTTCTCTTTGATTGGCACAAAAAGCTAAATAGTTCAAAACATAGTATTAAATATTTAGCTTAGCAAATCCAATAGTGTTTCACTAAAAAAAAGTTCAAAACCAAAAGTTACCTATTCTAATGTTGTAATCTATCGAATTAGTATCTCTCAACATATCTTCGAGTCATTTTCAAATTGGTGGGATAATTTTCATTCATATGGAGAATTGTTTAATTTGGTTTTTAATTCACAAGCTTTAAACATATTATAGGTACATGGAGAATTGATGTCAAAGAACCCTGAATTTTTCTACTAAAAAACCTATGGTTTCTAGATTTAATTCTTGATTTATAGAGGCTAATTAAGGTTGATATCTATGAGAATTAACTCTTATTATTTTCCTAACTTTTTAGCCTTTAAAATCCACTTTAAAAAAAGAGTGAAAGAAGAGTTTTTAACTTGACAACAAGAAAAATCTCATTCCTTTAAAGAGATTCAACAAGTAAGTATCTTTTTTTTTAATTTAAGCATTGTTATTTTTATTATTAAGTATGCATGCTAGGATTTTAATCTTATATATATATATATATATATATATTGTAAGTTTTAAAATATGTTTTGTATACATGCTAGAATTATTTTATTATATTTATGTTGAAAACGTGTTTGTCTTAAATTTTATCTTGCATGTTTATATATTTAAAATTGCATGTTCTTTGGGTTTACCTTGAATAATAATTTTTTTGGTTTTGTATGCAGTTATTATGACAAGCTAAACATCTATACTCACTAGTCCAATATAATACAACATTTTTTGACAAAACAAATAAGTGTTGATAAGATACTATATAGGTTAAGGTTGATTTATTTTCTTAACTTTTATGCGAACCTTATAATGAAATAGGAAGATTAACCTAAATTTTAAAAATTATATACACACACACAATCCATTTAATAAAGTGTAGAAGTCTTTTTCATTTTCGCATGTACAATTTTTTCTTAGGAAAGACGGAAACTATTTGACAATCCATTTGAACGTGCAGTCGAAGGACAAAATAACTTTTAGCTTCCACTATAGAAACTCAACAACGCACATTGTTTCTTTATGGGCTAAAGGTCTTCATAGGGTAGTCTACGTTTACACGCTAACTTAGCTAGAAGTGAAGAACATTATTCCTTTCACCCTTTGTCAAAGAAAGCACTAGCTTCTAGTCTTCTTTGAAGAGTTTGGGTTTAATTTCATTTGAATTAATTATTGGATAGAAAAGCAGCAGATTTTAATGAATTAAAATTATATATCGTTTAAGTTTAATTATCTTTAAGGTATCAAATGAAATTAAAGGATGCTAATTTAAAAATTAAAAACTCCTTAATTTCTCACACTTTTTAACATCACATATGCAGAAATGATCCCCAATAAGTGTAATGTAATGGTAAAATATTTGTAAAATATTTGTAATGGGAAAATATTTGTGATCTGCATAACAAAACTCGAATTAGAGTTAGAATATGTATTTCTTAAGACAATCAAGATTTTAGATTCATAAAATATACTTTCTTGAAATATAGTTTTCTCATATAAAAAAAATAAATGATGCTCATCATATGCACACGTAAAGTATTACGTACATAGTAATTCTTGGTAGAAGAACACGTTCAGTACTTTTGGATATTATGTTCTAGTTTACTAGGAGAGATTAGGGGGAGGCTGCGACTCTGTGGTAAATTGTACCTTGAAATATGTTGTTAGTTTTCTTTTTTTCCTTAAACCAAGAAATTATGAAACAGCTGTTTAATTTGCCTGTAAACGAGTCTAGAGAGATGAATTTTCAATTTCTTAATTGAATACATAGACTTTAAGGAAGCTCCAATCGCGGCTTTAGCTTTTTTTGTTTGAAAAGTTGTGACTCAAAAGTACAGTAGTGTAGGTGAAGCCTATTGGGGGCTACATATATAAAAAGAATATCCAGGAACTGGTTTGTACAACTTGCTTCAAGACTCCAATGCCTCATCTTTCGTACTTGCAATAATATGATGTTTATCTGAGTCTGTATCTCTTTCTGCATGCGCGTGGACACCATCATGTCGTCCTCTTTAAAAACGAGCATGACAAGTTCGAAAGAAGATGATTCTGAGCTCAGGAGGGGGCCATGGACTCTTGAAGAAGACACCCTTCTTGTTCATTATATTGGTCGCCAAGGCGAAGGCCGATGGAATTTGCTAGCTAAACGCGCAGGTATAGTTCATCCTTAATCTGTAGCCAAACAGCAGTAATATATAATGCTGAATTTGTATTTATGATTGGTTTTTCTTGCTGATCGATCTGTAGGGTTGAGGAGAACAGGGAAGAGTTGCCGGTTGAGATGGCTAAACTATCTAAAACCAGATGTGAAGCGGGGAAACCTTACCCCACAAGAACAGCTCTTGATCCTTGACCTCCATTCCAAGTGGGGCAACAGGTATGATTTTCTTGATTATCCTTCTGTGCATGCTGAGGCCATCAACTTGCCATTAGCTTGGATAGATCGATAGATAGATCTATAGATTGACATTAAAAAGTGACACCACTTGATTGACCAATACCATATGCTATCTTTCATAATTAATGAAGCAGAAAAGCATGTTGAATAGGTCTCCACATCTGATTCTAATTCCTTACACCAGGCATTATTTCTTTCCCGCTGTTGGCAATATTGCTCGGAAAGTTTGTGCTTTTCAGCTACCCTCCACTTGTAATTATTTCATTTTCAATTGTCAAGTAGAGCTCATAGATGGCATGGTTGGCTTGTGTTCTTTTTGAACACTCAATCGTATTTGTCTTTTGAAAGAAGTCGTGAGCATGACCAATAGAAGTGGAGCTCATACATTTCATAGTGTAACTCGTTTATCCTTCCCATGAAAGGTGGTCAAATATCGCACGACACTTGCCAGGAAGAACTGACAATGAAATCAAGAACTATTGGAGAACTAGAGTGCAGAAACAAGCAAGGCACTTCAAGATAGATGCCAATAGCACAGCATTTCAGGATATAATTAGGTGTTTTTGGATGCCAAGATTGATTCAAAAGATAGGAGGATCATCAGCCATGCCATCCCAAAGGCCACCAGTTTCTCAGCCGAGCTTCAATTATGCTCCTCAGTTTTCAACGTTCCCACCACCACAACAGCAACAAGTTCCTCTTGATATGAGCGTCACAATGCATTGTTTGGAGCCTCGTGAACAAACCTCAGGCTCAGAGCATGGCACAGGCTCGTGCATTTCTTCAGCAGAATCAATGAATGCCTCGCAAATGTCTCAATTATCAGAATACCCTGCAAGTCCCTTTCAAGCCATGGGTAACAACAGCGAGTACAGCACCCCGGTGAAGGGTTGCTATCACGTTGACAGCAATTGCTATGACATGGAAGCCATCAACCTAGCAGCCATGTCAGTGCCGGGAGAACTTGGGATCTTAGCTGGCGATCGCCACATGGAAGAGGGTGATTGGGGTGGATACGATTTTGGAGATCCTATGTGGAACATGGATGAACTATGGCAATTTAGGAACTTTCAAGGAAAGGAAATTTAAGGTCTTGTTTATGGAGTAACCCGCAAATACTTGGTAGTCAAGAAGGCGAAAAATATATATTTTTGTTGGATTAGCTGTGTAATTGTGTGATAAGCCATTGTTAATTTTTGAACCAAATTGTAATAGTAACTGTGGATTTTGGTGTTGTGCAAACATCTATCAATGTCAAGATATTTCACAAAACCTTCTGTCCCTACAACAATCGTAAAGACTAAAACTAAAATGATGTCTGTCAAGTGCTTTGCTTCCATGATCGTGCGTGACAAGTAAAGTAAAGTGGAGAAGTTCAGGAATGATTATCTTTCTCAAACAACAAGGAAGATCAAATTCAGAGTCAATCTATTTGAGTGAGAGAAAGAGAGGTGCTAGCTAGCTAGCTAGCTCTTGTTGAACCTCGGTTTTCAAAAATATCCCACTCGGGGGTTCTAAATTTCTAATAATTGGAGTCTGATTTCTATGACAGTTGTTTCTACCAACCAAAAACAACGAGGTGAGCTGATTCCAGGAAACAAGATTTCTCGCCATTAATTTTACGACGTTTTGGTGTGAAATGAAAGCCACAGACCTGTGAAAGCATCAAATTAAAAGAAGTAATTGGTGAAGGTGAAAGAGCTTGCTGTGAGCGGTTAATTTAGCTTAACTCCTGACCGATGTTGAAAATCAGCATTCACCCACGCACCGTGCTTGTCTCTGAGCTTGCATATACAAGCTACTATATGCTTCATTAACTATACTGCCATGCATGGTCAACTAGATCTCGCCGGCCGGGGCTAAGAATTCCAGATGATCTGAATATACAGTGCAGATAGCTCACTTTAAGGCATGTTCACTTGTTTGTTTCACTATCAATGAGGGAATATAGTCGGTTAACTAATTAATATTGACTGGAAGATGAAAGCAAAATGCGATTTGAAGCCACCTACAATGAGTTTGACAAATTCAGGCTCCCATGGATGAACACACTGCAAGAGTCCAATTTAATTTACAGTGGAGAGCCAGAATTTTAAGATGATTGGAAAAAGATGGCCATGATGGCTTGAAAGAAATATTCTAATCAATTAGAAGTGGTTGACTGGCAGGGCACTCCCCACCATCCATCATAGACTGAATCCAATATATTAAATAACATCCATGGAATTCTACTTTTCTGTTTGCTAACGTATCAGATGACTTCACAGTGTGAGCTCACAGTGGATTTTCTAATATAATATTGAGACCATTACATTATTATTTATTGAAAAAATGATTTTTTTATATTAAATTATTATTTTTTGATATTTTTAGTACTAATATAAGAAAATATTTTAAAAAAATACCTAGAAGTATTGCTTTTACTATGGAATTAGAATGATATATTTTTTATTTCTTACAGCTAAGTGAATTTTACAGATTCAAAGTATGTCTGAAAACAACGAGCCAACAACACAAAACGTTGACACTGTTTTAATGTGCTAATATAAGAAAATATTTTAAAAAATAATATCATTCATAAGAGCTACTTAATAGACAACAAATTCACCTATTAATTTTCCTATATATAAATAAAAAGGGGAGTTACTTGCTATTTATTTAAATAAATAAACAACTTGTGAGGGTTTTTTTCTATAAATTTTAAGACCCTAGAGATATATTATTTTAAATGATAATAAAAAATCCAATTTAAGTATCAAATCAAGAGATTAAAGTGGACAAAACTCACTCGTACGCAAAGGTTCCCTACGTGGAGAGAAGCATTTGGAAAGGTTCAGCTTTAGGAAATTGTGTAATGTGGATGCGTGAAGAGACTGAACTCTCCTCGTCTCCCCCATTCTCTCGATCTTTGTCTCTTGCAGGTAGCTGCTGCCTTCCATCAATCACTTTGAAAGCTGCAAGTTGAAGAGAGCACGCGTTGGTTTTCTTGTTTTTAGCGTTTGAAAACCCTGGAAAAAAATATACAATATCTATTATATTTTTAATTTAATGTGTTATATTCAAAATATAAATATTATTTTATATACTTTTAGACACAAAATAATTTAGAAAATAACATTATTAAAACATTTAGGTATTCTTATCGGCTAGAATACTGCTTTTTCAAAATATATCCGCGCTAAAATATTTTTTTTAATCTTTTATTAAAACTATTAAAAAACATATGAAATCACTATAGTTTCACTGTGTTCCTAGACGCAAATCACTATAATCTTTAACAATGAAAATTATGCTATGCCCTTCAACCCATAAATTTTAGCTCTCAAAACTAGGGTATTTTAGACATTTTTACAATTTTTGTTTAAATTGTTTGGCGATGTTTATGTCTTTTCAATTTTTATTTTAACAATGAAGTTATTTTTTTACCCCTATAGATAGACAAAAAAACAAAGGCAAGACAAAGATATTTTTGGTTTTTACATTTGACCGTCAATAGTAAAATAATAAATTTACCCTCAGGTGAAACAAAAACACGGGGTTGATACCAGGGTATTTTTCACATTTTATGAATAATGAAACTACTTAAATGCCCTCTAAAATGAAAAAACTTGGATGATTGGCTCGGGGGGTATGATGGTATTTTCATGCCCATTTTTTCTTCGTTATTGCTGACTCTAGGGGGTGTTTAGGTAATTACATATTTTTTTCATTCTTTTTTTAAATAATTGCAGGTGTGTCTGCGTGATATGCCAGCAGTTCTTCCGAACATGCCTTCCATGCAGCGTGTTCTGTTTGGTTCGACAATTGAAAATGTTTGATTGCTATGTCTTCAGATGCGTCACTATGTTATCTTCCATATGATGATGCACGTTTCTATAGAAGACAAGCATAGGATCACCGTTGGTTGATTCTTCTTTTTTCGCTCATTTTCTCTCTCCTACAACGTTAAAATTCATGTCGGTCCTCTATGTTTTGGGGTGTTTTATTTTAGTCTCTGATATTTTCATTTCTCTTTTCTTTATCATTTCTTCTATAGAAGTTTTGGTTTATTTCAATTTTTCTATTCAATTAAAATTTATCATATATATTGTTTTTCATTTCAGCTCCTATTCTATTAATTTTTTATTTATTTTTGGTTCCTAGAATTTTTTTGGTCTTCAGGTTCTGATTTGTTTCAATTTTATCTTCCAATTGAAATTGATCATGTATGTTATTTTTCATCTCATCCCTTATTGTTTTGATTTTTGTTTGTTTTAAATCCCCTTAATTTTTTTGGTATCCAGGTTTTGATTTGATACAATTTTGTCCTCCGATTGAAATTATATATTTTGTTTTTTTATTTTGGTCTTTATTTTTTTAATTTTTAATTTGGTCTTAATTCTTTTGATTTTTCAGTCCTTCTTGGAAAGTCTTATTTTTTGTCTGTATTTATGTATCTATGCTTTTAGTTTTGGTTTTTAATTTTTGTTAAGAAAACATTTATTGATGCTTTATTCTTATTCAGTTTCATCCTGAAATTTTAATTTATGTTTACAATCATTTTAAGATTGATATTTTTTTTCCTTTATTATTTATTTTTATTTTTTCTTCAGATCAAATGATTTTATTTGTGTTCATAATATTTATTTTGGTCTTGGCTTTTTTTTTGCTCTTTTGTTAAAGTTGTTTTTTTAGATAATTTTATGGTTTTCATTGTTTACACAATAATAATGATAGGTTTAGTAATTTATTTTTAATTGTTTTCTTGTTTGCTCTTTTGTAAAAGTGTTTTGCTTATTTTTATTATTTATTAGGGAAATTTAATAATTTTTATTAGTTGGGAAGTAATGATGATGATAATTTAAATTTTATAGTCATGATAATAATAGTGACAACAATGAATTTTTAATTATATTTTCTTCTTTTTATAGGTGGAAAATCAACGACTCATTGTTATTGTTTAGTTATTATAGTTGTTTACACAATTTATAATTCAATTAAAATTAAATTATTGAATAAACCAATCCTAATATAGTGAATTCAATTATTAAGGTATCTGAATCTTCTTGTTTTTTTAATGACGATGATAATTTTATGTTGGCGATTTTGTTGAAACCTGTTAAACAAATAAATTAATATCGATTTAAAATTCATATATTTTATTTAAAACTTGTGTGTCATAGAAATTCTACACGGATTTATTATTTTGCTCAAATTTATAGCATTAGAGCATCTCCAATACAAAAATACATTTGGAGAGCTAAATTGATAAAATAGCTTCTTGGATAGTGTAAGTATAACTTTTTTTTTCTTTGTGTACTCCAATGATAAAAACCATCTGGGAGAGCTATTTTTTATATATAATTTTAAATATAGTATAATTATTTTGTATATATTTAATTATGCAATTAATAGGAATAAGTTATATAATTAAATAATTGTTTTCAGAAACCCTCCAACAATATAATCATTAATTTTTTTAATTATATTTAAATAAAAAATTAAATTTAAAATAAAAACGACACGAGCCCTTTATATACACACACATGCTTTCTCTTTTAAGTCATTCCAAAATTTGCTTGCATCCAAAACGACATATGCTTTTAAAATAAGAATTTAGTTGTAGTTATTGTGTGGTCGTTCCGTTGGAGCATTACACGGTGACAAAGAAATGTTAAAAAGCACCATATTTTGATTTGTCTCTTCTTATATCTTCTCGGTTGGACTTGCTGTTATAGAAAAAATCTTACTTTTAATTTTTTTTTTCAACATTTTTTTGCATTGAAAAAAAAAATTAGTTCCGACTGCAGCGGAGCGCAAGCACATGGCTAGTATGTTATAAATCACGTTATAAATGAAAAGAAAACTTTCAACCATGTTATAAATCCATTTCTAATCAAGTCCTACGAAATTCATTAGATGAGAAATAAAACCAACCCGTTAACTACTAAACACACACACACATCATGGTCGATTGCTCCATCTAGGGTCTGACTGTTGAAGTGCGATCTCAACATCTCTCTGACATCCATCAACTGTCGAGGTTTTTTAAGTGATCCATATGCATTAGCCAGAGTGCGATCATTCTTATTCCATCGAGGGCATGGGAACGGCTAAGGGCTGAAAGTTTTGAGCCATTATTCCGCTTGACACTCGATGGTGCATAATAACAACAGAGAGTCATCTTTAAGTTTTCTAAAACACTTAATACATTATAAACGATCATTCAAATTATTGTTTTTTGAAAGTCCTAAAAATATCTTTAGAGAATCTAATATCATTTATGGTTCGAAATAGAATTATCTTAAGACTATTTTTTTTTAGGATTGATGATTTTTTTTTTTAAATTAAATTATCACAAATTATAAATCATCCAAGTACATGTTAACTAACAATTATCCACATGAATTTTGATAAACTTTACAACAATGATAAAAGAAACATTTTGGGGTTAACATTATGGGGTTTAGGACTGATAATGCTAGAGGCTACTTTAATCAGAATCTATCATAATACTTTGACAAAGAAATTATTCATTAATAATCTTGTGTAAACACTCCCCAACAAAATGGTTTGGTTGAATGGAAAAATACATATTTACTTGAAACTGCTGGGGCTTTACTTTTCTAGCATAAAAACCCAAATAATTATTGAGGAGAAACTATGCTAACAACCACCTATTTAATAAATAGAATATTTTCAAAAGTGACTGGCTTTAAGAGTCCTTTAAAATATTTGTCAATATTCTTTCCAACAAATATGTTTTATTCAAAAACTCCCTCCTAGGATCTTTGGGTGTGTTTCCTATGTCCACATTCACAAACATCAAAGGGATAAACTGGATGATAGGGCTCTTAAATGCATTTTTATAGGGAATTTTATCACACAAAAGGGTTGCAAATGTTATATTCCTTCTTCAAAAAAATTGTGTCAAAAGATGTTAGTTTCAATGAAAATTAGTCTTATTTCAGCATTTCTTCTCTTTAGGGGGAGGAAAATATAGAAGAAGGGCTACTATTTTTTCTATGGATGACATGTTTTCAATCCCTATTTCATCCTGGCAACAATCATCATCTCCTATGTTACAAACACCCGAGTCTTCAACATCAATTTCACAAACATGCGAGTCCCCAAACACTACATATCCACAAGGAGAAACTACTACTGCTAAGAAACCACTACAAGTGTATGAAATCTCTCCTGCTCTTTATGAACTCTCCAAATTATTTATCAACAATTGCTATTAGAAAAGAAAAAGGTGAGTGCAATAATAAACTCTTATACCTTATAGCTAACAATATGTCATTCCAGAAATTATCACCTTCACATAAAACATTCCTCTCAAAATAAGCATCATCTCCATCCCAAAAACCCTAGATGAGGCCCTAAATAATGAGAATCGAAAAAATTGTCATGAGAGAATAGATGAATGCACTAGAAAAGAATCAAACATGGGACATAGTTGAACTACCAAAAGGAAATAAGGTAGTAGGGTGTAAATGAATGTATACCTTCAAATACAAAACAAATGGCAACCTAGAAAGGTATAAAGTCAAGCTGGTTGCAAAGGGGTTTACACAAACATTTGGGATAGACTATGAGGAGACATTAGCTCTTGTTGCTAAGATGAACCCCATACAAATTTTGTTTTCTTTATCTGCTAGATGGTGTATACAACAATATGATGTTAAGAATGTCTTCTTACATGGAGTGTTGGAAGAAGAAGTGTACATAGATCCACCACTAGGATTCAGTCATTCCTTGTTGTCTAATCAGTTTGTAGACTAAAAAAAGCACTTTATGGCTTGAAACAGTCTCCTAGAGCATGGTTTGGAAGGTTTATTAGAGCCATGATTCTTATGGGATATTTTTTCATCAAGCACTCTAATTCAAGGGAAGTAACTATTTTAATTGTTTATGTTGATGACATTATAATAACAGGAGATGATTTTATGGAAAGGGATAAGCTAAGGAAGAGGTAGTCGGAAGAATTTGAAATAAAAAAATTAGGGAGGTTAAAATAATTCATTTGGATAGAAGTGGCTCATTCAATTAAGGGGATTTTTACCTTCCAGCAGAAATACATCCTGTATCTTCTAAAAGAAACAAGAATGGTGGATTGCAAACCATGTGAGACACCTATTGTCCTAAAGCATAAACTAGACAATGATAAAGGAGCCACGACTAATAGGGGCCAATATCAAAGGTTAGTTGGTAAGCTAATCTACTTAGCACACATTAAACCTGACATTGCTTATGTTGTGGGTGTAGTGAGTCAGTTTATGCACAATCCAAAGGACTCACACCTTCAGGCAGTATAAAGACTTCTCAGACATCTGAAGACTACTCCTGGAAAGGGTATTTTGCATTAAAAACATGGCAAGCTAGAGCTGGAATGCTACACAGATGAAGACTATACAGGAGCCATAACAGATAGAAGGTCAACCTCAGGGTATTGTACACTTCTAGGGGGGAATCTTGTGACATGGAGGGGTAACAAGCAAAATGTTGTTTCAAGATCAAGTGCAGAGGCAGAATATCGATCAATGACACTTGGAATTTGTAAGTTATTATGGATGAAGATCATTCTAGAAGACTTAAAAATCAAGTAGGAAATTTCAATGAAGTTATACTGCGACAACAAGTTTGCTATATCAATAGCACACAATCCAGTACAACATGACAACACTAAGCATGTGAAGGTTGACAAACACATCATCAAGGAAAAAATAAAGAGTGGACTGATATGCACCCCTTATGTGCCTATAGGAAAACAACTTGCATATATACTCACTAAAAGAGTTCAAAATCCTACATTCAAGAGCACAGTAGACAAGCTTGGAATGAAAGACCTCTTTCATCCAACTTAAGGGGAAGTACAAGGGCAGATTCTTAGGAACTATAAAAGGGAAGTCAAATATACTCTCTTCTAAGTTAGGATCTAGAAATAATAGCCATTTATGTATAGTTAATTACTATCCTAAATTAGAAATGTAGATGTTGTATATATCCTAAGTTCTATGCAGAAACATAATGAGAATTACACAATTTTCCACAACTACCTTGTGCTTACTCTTTATCAATAGAATGAGGGTGGTGAGATTCGAAATCAGGATCGTCGGGTCAACAAGACTCTGATACCATGTTAATGAACCACCTCACCTCACCTAAAAGCTTAAGGTTGATTTATATTATTTTCTAACACATCTAACCAACTCCATTTGTATATAAAACATGAACATCTTCAATCAATGGAACCACTAAGTAATTAACAAACACCAAGGCAATGGATATAGAAGTTAAATGTACCTCAAGACAATATCACAAGACCAAGGTACATGGCTCCACAAAGAAACAAGAAAGATATCACCCCCCTGCAAGTCAAATTCTCAATTAAAGTAGAAATGCCACCACCCGCGTATAGGATCATGATAAAGTTCTTCTATTAAAAAACTTTGGGAAGAAATCAATCATTTCAACATATAATGCTCACCATATGAATCCCCATCCAGCACCATTACATGGACATGGACATGCTTCTGCAAATTTCTCTGCATCGCTAGAATGAACTCTACGAGATATCAGATCATCATATATATCTGTATTAACATAGACACGTCATCAATGACTACACAAGCAGATAATTTGAGAATCAATTGTGATGATTTTTTACTCCATACCATAAACTGAAAACAGGCTGTTCATGACACCTGCAAGAATAATCACGAAGCAATGACCATATTTTTCTTCTAAAAAGAAGGCATGCTTGTAATTTTACTAAGCAACATGTAAAGAATGAAAGCCAAAGCATTACCAATGAAAAGAATGATGTACCGAAGTATATGAAGTTTTGTTGTTTCTTGCAGGACCCATACCACCCCAAGGAAAATAACAAATCCTGTGAACTCAACATGTAACTATCATTATGATACATACTTTATACGAAGTTTGTGCATATTATAGACAAGATACTGAATAACTTACCAATGCAAAGTCCTCGAAGAGTCCACTGTTTAAATGATTTAAAAAAAAGAATAATTATGGAAATCTATGAGAAAGGACAAACAAGATATTAAGGAGATGAAAGGATAGGGGAGAGTAGAAAATATAATCACTTTATTCTAGGATTTATTTATTCAGGATTAGAACAAGGCTGCTGTATATAAGATATCACTTCAGGATTTCATGAAAATGTTTCTTTAATTTTTCATTAATTTATTTATTGAGGAACTCCTGAATTCAATTATTAAAACGAAAGACGATGTGCACCCTTTCATATGAATCTGTAATACCTAGCACAGCTAAAGCATTCACAAATGTAATATTGGCAACAAATCAATGCACATTGCCACTTACATTTTTAGCTACCAAGAGCATAACAAGTAGAGCAGCAATAAAACATCCGGCAGCTATTCTGGCAGTAAGAAGATTTGTGGATGCAAGTATCAAAACCATCCCCCAAAAAGATGAACCGAGATCTAGAGTGCATAAAATATGAGGAATGAGAAGTTTTATTGATAACAACAGTAATTAATAATTTTGAGAAATCTACTCTCAATGAACCCTAGGCAGAAAACTTATGAAATGAAATACCTCATCTCCCAGAATAACCTCAATTCTCCACACACATGCACACAAAAAGAGAAAGAGGAAAGACAATCAAAGGACAAAGAAGTTACATCCAGCAGGCAAGATTAACCAGTATATGCCACCACGTGTTTGAGTGGTTCCACCTTCATCTGCATGGACCTGAATTCCTTCAACCTGCGTATAAAGGTGCTCCAGAATTCATATTACTGAATATTGAATGCTAGAAAGCTAGATGATCATCTAAGAACTTCCATTTGATTACATCAATGGGTGGTATTAGGCTCACCAAACTTTAATATGATCATAACAAGGGATGACCAAATATGGGAATTGGTAAGTTAACCAAACCTAATCGTTGTACATGTGGAAAATGGGTGAAAGAAGATTGTCTCTCTGATCCATTACAGCCATACTGTTGAGATTTTACTACAATGGAGATCATTTTCCCATAAGCAGATAAACAGAATGAAAGTCGCTTCTCTTGTTACCTAAATAAAATGGATCATGTGCTAAATGCATACCACCTTGAGCACTCCAATTGCAGATCAAATAAATATATATAATGCAAAAGCTGAAGCTTCATTGCTGTAAAATGGCAGAAAGTTTGCCATGTGCCCTAAATAGAACAGATTTAAAGTTGGCTTTTATACAGCCTCAAGCACATGGACTGCACATCCAGGTATATATGCAATGGCTTCACGAGGTTGTAAAAGTTGGTTGTTGAGAGAAGTTATTTTCATTCAAAGAATCTATCACAAAAATGATGAAAAGAAAGTGTCCCATTTGAGAAGTGCGAGAGAAGGTATATATACATAGTATAGAAACACAAGCCCGACAAGCTATGAGAGAAAAGATCATATTACATGGCCACATGTTAGTATACATGCAATGGCATGGCTTGCTTCATGAAGGAATACTGTAACTAGCTTGAATGGTCTCAGCAACACTGTTCTCCATAACTGAAAAGAGGAATGCAAAATTCATAGACAAACAAGTAATAATACCAGCACCATCAAAGACGTGCCAGAATATCTAATATTTTTTTCATGGGAAAAAAAATCATTACTTGTCATTTGAAATTGGCATCAAAGATACTTATGATTTGGTGTTCTTTCAGAATTCCAGACTTTCAATCTCCTTATGAAAACAATTCCACCTCTACCAGAAATTCACCAGCATTCAAATTTTAAACTGTGAGTTGCTAAACCCCTCTCAAATAATTTGAGTTAATTAGCACAACAAGGGTGGAATTTTCAATAGCTAAATTAATAATCTGAACTGTCAACAGCTCCTTTATTCCTCAACGTACATCCAAAAAGCATTCTCATTTAAGAATTGCGAAAGAGAGAAACCCTTATAAGGTAAGCATAAAAGGAATCCAATATGTGAAGGAATCGATGGCACTGACAGAAACAGAATGCAGTAATTAATACCAATTTGCATGTTATTGAATAAAAAAATACCAAAAAAATACATGACAAGAACAAAACACTTTTTTCAGAGTCAGAGAACAACATCTTTGATAATAGGGGCATTGATTCCTTCATTCAAAAGAATAAAAATACTTCACATATCAAAACAAGGTCCCAACTTCTTTACATCACAAAGGAGAAAAGGGAGGTCTTTTAGGTTTACTTGTTCGATGAACTTAAATCAAATGGGTTTCACTCTCATTGATCAAAACACTGTATTGAAGCTACGCTACGATAAAAACAGAGAGATTACTACATACCGCTAGAATAACAACGGCGCAAACTGAAACAGTGACAAGAAAGACTACTTGCTCATGGTTACAGCAATTCCTTAACTCCCAATTTGGCCTCATTTCTCTCCGTTTCTCTAAGCTATCACCTCTCAAGAAACAGATGCAAGAATCTGAATTGACGTTCTCTTCTTGATGGTTGCCTACCGGGAATACACTGGGAGACAGAGGAAGAGGGATTCCCCTGCTACGCTGTCTGTGTATTTCCGAGAGTAACGAGTGAGGAATCAGAGAAATTACAGAGGAGTTACCACCTGGGTTAATTTCCGTACTGTTTGAAACATTTAAAATTAGAAGAACTACTACAATATTACGAGACAGCATCGAAAAGCTGTTTGATTAATATTTTTAGAATATTATTTTTTTATTTTAAAAATTATTTTTTATACTAGCTATCAAAATAGTAAAAAAGCAATTTAAAATAAACAAATAAAAATTCAATTTTTTTTAAAAAAAAACTTAATAAATTGTCCCTAGAGACGGCTTATTTCACTTCTCCTTTCTTTATATTTATATTTTTACATTATTTTAAGCGTTCTTTTTCATTTTATTTATTTTATAAACGGGCAATCTTATAAAATGCATTTTCATTACATATAATACATTTTAAAATAAACTAATATTTTCTTATAGATGTCAACTTTAAGATTTGAAGGTCAAATCCCTCTTAAATTACATTTTATTTAATTCTCTATCAGTTGTAATTGTAAATAAATTTTTAAAAAAATCAAAACTAAATCAAAGGAGGATGCTCTTTAAAAGAAAATCAATCCTTCCATGAGATTATTCAAAGGCAAATAAAATAGTGATTCTAGGACTTGATGGAAAATATTTTCTTTAAAAAAAGTAAGAGAAATTTGATAATCATATTAGATTTTCATAAAAAGAAAAGGAGGTAACAATGGTAAAAATTGGGTTTGATGATTAATAAAAATTAAAATACAAAAATTAAAAGGCAAATATAGATCAAGATATTTAATATGAAAATACAAATCATTTATCCAATTGAGTTTAATGAACTTGTTTATTAAAATTGCTTTGTAATAGGATTGACATGCATAAAATATATTGAATGAAATAAAAGGAAAACAATATTATACATGGCTACGCATATCTAAAATATTATCAAAATTAAAATTATTTATATAAAATATTAAAAAAGTTACAGATAAATCATACTAACCTCCTCAAATTATAAATACATCCAATATAGTTAAAATATTATCATTATTTAGAAATTTTAAATAAAAATAAAAATAAAAATAAAAATAAAAATAAAAATAAAAATAAAAATAAAAATAAAATGAATGAGTATTAATTAAAACATAAACAAAAGGTATTAATTAAACAAAATCAAAAGAAAAAAAAACGAAAGGGCGAGACGTATTGAGCCTTATAAGTTAGGCTAAGCATAGACAGTGGAGCGAATGACATGTCATCCTCTATAATTGTTTTGAAAATAATAGACGACGCGTCATTTATATTCTTAAATTCTGGCCATTATATTGATAGAAAAAATAGGGTTCATATTTATTTTTCACCCAAAAACACATAAAAAAAAAACACCACAAAAACCTTGTTAAATCAATTCATGGCCTTAAAAAACATAAAAAAGTCCTGGAACTCAAAATAAATAAAAAATCTTTTCAATCTCATAATTTCTCAATCATTTTCAAGGTAATAAAATATTTTTTAAAACTTTTTTCGTCACATAAAATTATTTTACATGAAAATTGATTGTTTCAGTAGCTGAAATTATCGCCGACCATAATTTTCTCTCTCTATGTTGAATTTCATTGTGTTTTAAAAGTGATTTTGAAAAATAATTGAAAATATTTTATTTTATTTTTTACTTTAAATTAATTTTTTTTGGTGTGTTTAGATCATTTACATGTGTTGATGTCAATTTGTTTTAAAATTAATATTATTATTTATTTTTGAATAAAATACACTTTAAAAAATAATCTCAACCACACTTAAAAAAAAACTAAAATATGATTATTTGAAATTTGTACATTTTCATGCTTGTAGTATCTTTTGAGAACTAATTTCGTTAAGAGATAAAATCATAGATTTATTTTTAGTTAAGAAGGTATTTTTAATTGATCTTTTTATTTACCTGATTTTTATTTTCCGAGTGTTTGTTTTATGGTATAATTTGTTTTTTTTAAATATTTTTACTTGAAAAAAAATTAAATTAATATTTTTAAAATATATTTCAATAATTTTAATATATTGATATAAAAATAAAATTATATATATATAAATTTATTAAAAATAAAATTATATATATATTATTTTATATAAATATAACAAAGCATTACCAACTATTTTTTAAACTCTCACTTTTCTAATTCAGGGTTGTTTGACATGACGATCGCAAAGTATTTATATAAAAATTTAATTTTTATATTTTTATTTTAAATTAAAAAAATTAGTTTTTTTATATCATTTTGATATGATAATATAAAAAATAATTTTTAAAAAATAAAAAAAATATTATTTTAATATATTTTTAAAAATAATTACACACTTAACTTTCTTGGAAATCTTGAAAAATAGAAAAGAAAAGAAAAATCATCGAGTTGTGCGTAATAAGTGAAGCTTATATTATTCATACCACCCATAGAAAATCAATATCCCAACAACTAAAGAAGCCTTTTAATTTTCCACGTATTACCATATTTACCCTCGAAAGCAAAAGACCTCCTTCCTAGTTTCCATCGCGTTCTCTCTCTACTCCATAACCGAAAAGCAAGCAACGACCTCTCTCTCTCTCCTCTCCTCAATCGCAAACCCAAAATCGCCCGATCAAAATTCAACACATAAGAATTGAAATGCTGTTTGGCTAGCAAGAAAAGAAGGGAAACTCGAAGACAGGAAAAAAAATGAAGTCTTCTTCTTCGAGCTCTTTAGATATAATAAATATAGAAGCGAGAACTCAGAGACTGGATGTCGATAATCGCTTTACTCTTAATATCTATTTTCGGATCGCTACTAATATTCTCAAACAGGTTCTTACTCCCCCTTTCATTTTTTAATTAGGGTTTTCAATTTTGAAATTCGTGATAATTTAACTGCTTATAGATGAATCAGTTCTCGGACATGCTTATAAGAAACTAGTAGTTTGCGTAAAAGAGAATTGTTTGGAGCTGATCGGAAACAGCCTCTTCGGATAAAGCTTCGTTTTCTTTCCGTGTTATTATTATGACATGACCGTTTCGGAGTTGCGAAGACAAAACACGCGATACTTGTGTCTGCCTTGGTTTATTAATGTGGCTCGCTCTCCCAAATTGCGGCAATGTCGTCTTATCTTTATGAGCAATATTCAGTTAATTCGTTGCCTCTTGGCGATGGAATTGTAAACTTTTTTTTTCCCTTAATTTTTTGTTCTGATGTGATATTATTGGATTCACGCAGGCTGAGATTTTCCGAGCTGAGAAGAATATCATAGATTTGTATGTTATGTTACTAAGGTTTTCAAGGTAAGCCATTTCCATTTCTTGTGTCTGCTCTTTCATTTTACCGTGTAGCTTAGCTAGGTTTTAAGAAACTAGGAGGAGATGATTTTTTATTTTCCACCTTTTATGATGCATTGTTTTTATGTAAAATTGGGGGATTCATTTGGAGATAAAACTATGAATTTCTTCAGTTTTGCGTGATGTTTCATCACGCTTTCGTTACTTTAGTTAGAGCTCTTTTTAGTTGGACTGCTTCATCTAATTTTTTTTTTCTTTAGCCTGAATTCTTCCTGAAACTATCAATAATGTTACCTGCCTTCTTTTGCTTCAGCTTGGTCTCAGAAACAATACCATGTCATAGAGGTTACAGAACATTCCCTCAAAGCAAAAAAGATTATTTAAGAAAGGTAATCTGTTCCTTTTCTTCTTCCTTTTCTGGACAAGATTTCCTTTTTTCAAAAGATTGGCATTTATGTTGATGACAGATTTCTGTTTTAGAATTTTTTAAATGCTTTGGGGGAGTTGGAGCAGTTAAAGACTGCAGTGCAACAAAGGATAAATGAACTGAACAGAAAACACACACATCAAGTAAATGGATGGGCCCCCCTTAACAGTCAAGATGATCCTTTAGAGAAACATCCTTATAACAAGAAAATTTTGAATGGCAATGGTGTGACAAAGGTACAGTTTCTATTTCATATTAGGACATAATAAGCATTTTTATGACCCTTTTATATTCAGTTTATCATTAGGAGAGTTTTTTTTTTTTTTTAATGTGTGGTTGCACTTATGGCTCTGCTTGATGAAGTTAAAGTTTGTGATATTCATACTGTTCCACATCTGACAGGCAGTGAGACCAGCCACTGGAGAATCCTTGTATCAAGGTTCAAGAACTCAACAATATTCATATGTTAGGCCAGTGGAAATGCAGTTCCGCAGAGTGTAAGTATTCCTCCCAAGTAATTTAGTCAACTATCTTTGAAATGCTGCATATAATTTTGGAAATGTAAGGGTTGCAGCTTATTAATTTTGAGATTGCCCCATTGACTTTAACCCGTATGCTTCAAACCACCCTAAGCCCCTAATGCAATTACACATGTGCTTCTGTTAAACCATTTCTCTTCCTTCCCTAGCTATTCAGCATTCCTCCCTTGCATGTTCTGGTGGGTAACTGTATACTTGGTGCTTGCTTTGTGTGTGCTTCTTTAATTAGTTTATTATGAAATTGTAATAGTTTGTTAAAAGCACTTGAGAATTCTGAAATTGATTTTCAAATACACTACATTTGCGTCTGTGTTTGTGATCACAATTCCTGACTGCTCCAATGTGAATTAACACTGCAGTTTCAAATTACAAAGAAAAATATAGATAGGAAGTACACAAGAATTCCAGTTCATAATTCCATTTACATCAACATAGAAAGGTATGCATGTATTGTGGCAGGGTTTGAGTATGATGAACCAATGATGCACAATTTTAACCTAATATGAAATAGAAACTGTACAGCAACAGAAACAAATTTAGTATAAGATGCGAATGAGAATTTAGTTTGTGAATTCTAATTCATGAGCGTGATGACAGCAACAGAAACAAATTTAGTATAAGATGTGAATGAGAATTTAGTTTGTGAATTCTAATTCATGTAAACTAAGATGTGAGTTGACGTTGAATAATGTATGTCATTTCTTTTTGGCTTTGCTTGTTTACTTTCTTCTTGAAGATCTTTAAACTTTCAACGACCAAATGAGGAGACTCTCTCTAGGCATTCTATATTGGGTCCAAATGGGCTTAATGGACAGTGGCAACCACCAAGGACTAATGAAGGGGTATGTGCTATACCTCTACCTTTATGTTCTTATGTGAACAACTTGCATTGACATATCACATGTGAATGTAGGTCAAATACCCGAGCATCATCGACTTAACACCAGTTGAAATTCCAAGGTTAGATTCTAATGTAACTTTTGGGATTATTTCTGCTGTGTTTTTTATCCAGATTTACTAGATTGACCTAGTCATATAATGCATGATAATTACAAGATATTTTTGAAAGGCATTATATGATAGGCAGAAGCTTTATTCTTTTGACTTTGAATTTTATTCTTGGAAGAAATGTTCTATCTATGATAAATCTCATCGCACCGTTTTCTTTATTTCCTTTTTTTGTTTTTACCTGTCTTTTGTATTTGAAGTATTTCGTGTTTTAGATTCATTCCTTGGGTGATCTCTTTGTGAAAACAGGCTTCAGGAATCTGTAAAAGCTGAACTTTCTGTAAAATCAGAGCCTACCAGCTCAGAACCAGGAAGATCAAGTTTAGAATCAATTCTTACTGTGCAAGATGATAATCAGAAGTGCCGTGACGAGGAACCTTGTTCTTTGATTTCTTTTGAAACAATGGAAACCCCAGTCGTCCCAGCTGTTATTAGACAACCTTCTCCTCCCCCTGTACTTGCAGAAGTACAAAATTTAATCCCTGCGACACCTCCCCAAGTTTCCGAGGCAGAACATAAAATGGACATTTCCTCACCTGATGATTTAATTCGTTCTGAAGCTTCCCTGCAACTGCACATTGTGAGCTTCTTAACAACCTTGTTCTTTATGTTTTACATCTTTTGGGAGTATAGCTGTTAGGAATCTCTCTGTGGATTTAAATGTTTACTGTGAATTAATCTGTCTATTATATTGTTTGGTTCCATTTTGTGGTAAATTAATCATTCGCATCAATTTTGAATTCAGAATGTGTAGTGCACTTTTCATGATAGTATTGGATTGCAGGGTCATTATGCTTCTTGTCTAACAATTGTTTCTCTTTGCAGTCAACTGCATTGATGGAGAACTTCATGAAGATGGCGAAGTCAAATACCGATAAGAATTTAGAAACCTGTGGTGTCCTTGCTGGTTCACTTGTAAGTCCTGATATCATAAAGGTTACTGTATCATTCTGATGTTCTAATAAATAGTTCTGATGATTCAATCATCTCTGCTCTGCAGAAAAACAGAAAGTTCTATGTTACAGCTCTCATTATTCCAAAGCAGGAATCAACATCAGATTCGGTATGGCAGTTTCATCATGGATTGAGCAGTGCTAATGCATATTGGTTTTGTTATTACATCTCTCTAACTGGTTGTGGATTGCATCACTTTTAATCAGTGTCAAACTACAAATGAAGAAGAAATATTTGAAGTGCAGGATAAACGATCTCTTTTCCCACTTGGATGGATTCATGTAAGTAAATATGGTCTAACTACCTTTTTTCCCCCTGTTTCTGTTGCTCTTGTTATTATTATGATTATAATTATTCTGCAACATCTAGACTCTCTGTTAGTGCTTCATTTGATATCCATGTACTTTGTGGAACTGCATTTTTCCTTGGATGTGTGATTTCTTACTCTCTCCTATTTGCCTTTTTATGTGCCACAAAAATCACCTTTATGCTTTGCAGATTGAAAAAATTAAAGGTTATTGCCTCCACCGTTTGGTAATATTGAGACAAAAATACACATGATCAAAGGTTTTAACTGTTGTAATATGGGAAAAGAATGTGCAGGACGTGAGCTGTTTACTTATTCTTGCCATGATTAGGGAAATTATTTGTTTGAAACTATCATTTCTTACTATTTTATTTGAAGACCTAGAAGACGTCAATCAGGCAAACATTAGCTAATGTGTATATGTTCTAAGTGCTGGTCTGATTTAGGAGTGCCAGAAGTGGCAATTGCTTGGATTGGCATCAGAATTATATTGATTTTGCAATTGATGAAGGCATCACATAACAAACAATAAAACTGTTATTTTTAAACAGTTAATTAATTTAATTACGAGATCTATCAAATTGTCTTGGTAATTTTGTGATAAGAGGTGATTTGAATATGGAATATTTCCAAGTTTTCGCTGGAGCCTGGAAGGCAGGATCCTTTTTGTTATGTTCTAATGTCTAGAACCAATCAAGCTTCTTGCTGATACTGGCTCTTCATTTGTTTTAATGGGTTGCTGAAAAAGCATTTTCAAATGCTAGAAGACAACTACAATTTATTTGTTTATTAATTTTTATTGGTAGTCCTGTTTGATTTATTTAACCCCTATGTTGCAAATTCCAGACACATCCTACACAGTCTTGCTTCATGTCATCAATTGATGTTCACACGCATTACTCGTATCAGGTGAGTGCCTCTTCCTGTTATAATGAAATCTACTATTTCTTTTGCAAAGGAAGTCTTAAGCAAAACTCATGGTCTTGGTTGTTGTTTGCAAAAGTGGTTGATATGGATTATGGATTAATCCAATGTGTTTATCCATTTATATCAAACCATCCTGTAGTCTTAACAAGTTTTAAAGGTGAATGAATGCATACATTGCAGGAAGAGTTGAACGGCAGGACTGTAAACAACGTATACAAGTACGATTACAGAATGATCTAATAGTGTCTTCACATTTAAAACCCGAGGAGTTTATTTTATCCACTCCTTCCCATTCTAGTGATTGCCAGATGCACTCTTTGCTGCATTATGATTAAGAAAACAACTTTCTTGCAACGAAGAAACAAACAATATTTTAATTCCTCAATCATTTTATTTGTTGCTCACAAACATTTTCTTTCTTTATTCAGATTATGTTGCCAGAAGCCGTTGCCATTGTCATGGCACCAAGAGATTCTTCAAGGCAAGTGTCATTCTTTCTTACAATGAATTGTTTATTTTTCTGTTCGCGTATGTCAAATTTCTTCATGCTCAATTTTTACTCCCCCCCCCGTGCAGAACCCATGGCATCTTTAGGCTGACAGCTCCAGGTGGAATGTCGGTTATCAGACAGTGCCAGCATCGTGGGTTTCATCCGCATGACCCACCTCCAGATGGTGGGCCCATTTACAAAACCTGTACAGATGTTTACATGAACCCTGAGTTAAAGTTTGATGTCATTGATCTTCGATGATCTTAATTGTGCCATTGAATGGGTTTATTTTCTTACAAATGCATCGGTTCATACGAGAAGCATATATAACTATTGACGATTGATCTGTAAAATAAAATTGAAGAGTGCGTTATGTATATGTATGTATACATCTAAAAGAGGGATATTACCTGGTGCCTGTACCCAGTTTTCTGAAAGCTCCGAATCCTTCACTGTGTTCTTTCATCATGCGTGCGTGACAACAGACTTTTCGAGACGGAGCGAGGTCGAAAGGAGTGAGGTGCGGTTCAGGAAAATGAAATCATACAAACAATGTGAAGAGATCATGAGAAGATTTGAGTGAGGTGAAGCAAATACTAACAGGGGAGGAAGACTGGGATTGCCTCGACATTTCATCGTTTGTCTCCTTGGCTGCGTTTTGATCTCCAATCAGCATCCCGAAAGAGAATCTTGAAGGGGTCTCGTCATGTCATGCATGATGGCAGTGATGATCTTTGTCATTAGTGGAACAAAATATGGGGAAAAGACCCACCAGAACCCCAGCACTGGCTGTAGATTATTGCTACAATTGCTTGCAGGGATAGGTGATGAGACAGTGTCTGTGGTTCTGCTTACATCGGGTGGGTGTCGGTCGGAACACCACTATCCACGGCACTACCACTATTTACAAGAAGAAACAGCCAACAGGTAATGTGTGGATCCCCCATGTTGAAACAAAAACTAAAAAGCAGTGGACTTCATCGCCCGTTTGATATTGCTGTTTTTTTTTTAGTTTTTTTTCAAAGTTAACATATTATTATTATTATTATTATTATTATTATTATTTTGATGTGATAATGGTAAAAATAAAATTTAAAAGATAAGAAATATTATATTAATATATTTTTAAGCAAAAAAACTTTGAAAATAAAAACATCCCATCATCATATATAATAAAAAGAACAGCCAATGGGTTCATGCGGACCAGCTGACCCAACCTCAACCAGTTCCTCTATCAATCTGCAGTGAAAGCACTCTTGAAATCATGTAAGCTAGCATTGTTACCAAATATAGAAAGGTTTTGAATTTCATCTTCTTGGTTGTCCAAAATGAGGTTGCCAAGTCTTTACTTTGAGCAAGAACCAGGACTTCATAAGAGGGGAAGGTTTATATATATATATATATATAAATATAGAAAGGTTTTGAATTTCAACTTCTTGGTTGTCCAAAATGAGGTTGCCAAGTCTTTACTTTGAGCAAGAACCAGGACTTCATAAGAGGGGAAGGTTTATATATATATATATATGACAGTAAAAATAATAAATATGTTATAGTGCTCTTTGATTTCTCGAATAAATCTTAAAATATTTATCTATAGCAGAGTCAATACATTATTTAATAGCACGATGGTTTCTTCGACACACCCAACATTACATCTTACATATATATATATATATATAACTGGAGTCAATATTGTTATTTGGAAAACAGATTTTTTTTGTTAAATGTGTCTCTCAACTAATCCCAATTAGATTTTCTAATAATAATAAATGAACCATACCTAGAGTGCTATAAAATAAACATCTATGACGCATAATTTGATGTTTAAATACGCTCAACCACACTAAATATCCTTGTTCTCACCCATTGTTTGCATAATTACTGATTAATCAGCACGTAATCATACTGTAATTAAGCATATCAGTCACACAACAACGTGATGGGGTGCTCACGATAATGTGAAATTTAATATAAAGAAACCTTTTCATGATTGCCAAATTTCAATTCCTACTATATATTATGATATGATATCATGTAACAGACGACTTCAATCTTTATTTCAACTCCTACTTATTTTAACTTTATATTAAATTAATAGGTTGGCTGGCCAGTCATTTCTCATGATGCTCTACAAACTTAACGGCTGCAACAATTTAAGATCAAACACTTGATAACCCACCACATAAATTAAATATAGATATAACATTTTTATTTCTCTTCCACCATAAAAAAAAAGTATAAATATAAAAACACTAATCAAACACAACAAATGAAGCTTTCAGTTGTTGAAGTGTTAGCCCAAAAGTCAATTATATGGTGTGAGGGTTTACAGTTCAACTTCCTCATGGAGAGGGGTGTGGTGGTAGATGACTGCAATTTATATTACAGTATGAAATTTGAGTTAGAGTGTACATTCACTGTAAAAATATAGAATAATTGAGATTTTACTTACTCATTTTGATATATAAAATGATTTTTCTAGAAAATTAAATTTCATCATTTCAAAAAAAAAAAGTTTACACTTCAACCCAAACTCGTTTCCCTTAACAAATGTTCTCACTAAGGGAAAAGAAAACGAGGGGGAGAAGATGACCTCGCTATATCTTTCTTCTAAAAAATACTATCCTTAATTTGCCATTTGAGCAGATTTAGTCCTTTGAATATCAACTCTCTTTTTTCTTGATTACATTACTTTTATAATGAAAGTTATTAAAACCATTATATCTCCCTAGGTTTATCTGAGAAATCTATGATTTAAAAATTGATTATAATTCAATCGAGCCAACTCCAATAATTTCTTTAAATGAACAAAGCCAAAAAATATTAACTCGAGTTAACTAAATGATATTTTGATTAACTTGATAATGTTATAAATGAAGTCTATATCACTTTATGCTTTCATTAAAAATAGTGAAAAACTAAATTAATGACTCGTGTAATACTGCATACCAGGTCAAATTTGTGATAAAATAAAAAATATAGATACAACGATAATATCAATCCATATTAACTTGTTTGACAAGTGATCATAGATATAAAATTAGTACAAAACTCAAGGCCAATAATCTAATGTCAAAGAACAAAGCAATTTTTTTTTTTAAGAAAGTAAATGTTGAAAAAATTCACAAAGATCAAGTACCAATAATTTAATGTCAAAGGTTAAAATTGAGAGATAAATAAAAAAAATTATTAAAAATATTTTTAAATAAAAATATCTTTTAAAAAATATATACTGCTGTAGAAACTCAATTATTCTTCATTTTACTGAATTGTGCATTTACCAAATGTTCCACAGAAAAATACCATTTGTTTTTTTGTTATCATATTACTCCACTCCTCCTGTTTCTTAGGCCTCCTCTCTCTCTCTCTCTCTCTCCATTCTTCCCTCTGCAGTCTGCTCTGCTCCATTTCAGATGAAAACAGAACATGCTTCCTTGGAGTTCTGCTAGAAAAAGCTGCAGTGATCTCTGACATACAACTCTCTCTCTGATTTCCTGAGTTTACAGAGTACTTTTGTCGGTCTATGGTAAACCTCAAATCTTCTTCTCATGGCCATCATCTTTGAATCCTTTTTCTCTTCTCTTACAACATTTGTTCTCTTTCTTTAATTTATTTTCCTGGCATCCACTGTTTTCTCCTAAAATCTCTCTCTCTCTCTCTGATTCCGCAAGAATCTTCTCAAACTGGGATCACCAGTATATATGTGCTCAGAAACAAGCCCTCGAATATCGTTCTCTAATGATCTTGGCCAAGAAAATGACAGAGAGCAAGTGTCAAGAAGGGACACTACATTACTGGACTCCAATCCTGATTTTGAGTTCAGAATTTGCAGTCATTTATTTCGTGAGTCTTCTCCGGCAGACGAGCTTTTCGCAGATGGCATGATCCTGCCAGTTCAAATTCAAGAAAGAATTACTGTCTCTAAGCAAATATACAGACATGAATCGCCACGAAAAGCTTCACTTCCTCCTCTTCCATGTCCTTCTACTTGTGAGAATTTAACTAAAGATAGCATGAGAGAGTTAATGGTTGTGGATTCTGAACAGCTTGAGGAAAAATCTCAGTCCAAGTCTTTCTGGGGATTCAAGAGAAGTAGTAGTGTCAATCGTGATATCAAGAGAAGCCTATGCTCCTTACCACTGTTGTCACGAAGCAACTCCACAGGTTCTGAGCTATATGCAAAAAGAAAAACATTGAAGGATACGCACAAGATCAATAATTCACAGAAGCAGCAATCAACTGCCATGGCAAAGTCATCACCACCATCAACTTCTTCGGTGCCTAGTTTTGTGTATTCATCACCACAGAAGCCACCATTGAAGAAGAGTGGATCTTATGGTAAGATTAGTCCAGTCTTGAAAGTTCCACCTCCTTACATTTATAAAGGAACTGCAAATCTCTTTGGTTTGGGATCCTTCTTGCGCAATGGAAAGGAAAAGAAGGTCAGAAAGTGATCATTTCGATCCTTAAACAAATGAAATGATCTTCTTTTCAAAATTATAATTTTGTGGGTTCTTGCTGATCTAAGTCCTGTAATATTTTCTTGGAGAAATTATAGAGGTTAGGAATTAAGGGAGGTAATTAAGTGAATTGTACAAAACAAATATAATAATGCCAATAAGGTGATTGGGAGGGTCGGAAGGAGGATGTTCAATGACCATGCATATCACTTCCTGTGGGATCAAGTACAAAGGAAATGTCTCAAAAGACGGGGCTTGAAAAACCAAACTCTGATTAGCATGTCTTTAAGCTCTTCTGATTTTGATTTTTGTTTGTATCAGCTTCATACCTCCAGATGGAAAATTCCCCAAGGATTACTTCAAATGAGAGCCTAGTGAACCTTAATTTACAAGCATGTCGTACCATGTAACACCTCTCACAAGATGGCATATATGTTAAGATAGCATGAAGAGCATTATGTTCTGTTCCAATTAACCTAGGGTTTAGTAATTGTATCAAGATTTCCCCGCAACCATACCACCTCCGGGCTCAAATCTGATCCCGAAAGACCAACTGTACATCATCAATGGCATGCTGTGTATGGTTTATTGCACCTAAATCCATCAAGCTGTTCCTCCGGTGGTAGACTGACTAGCTATCAACACTGGATCCCACATTTCAATTCTTTCAAGTCCGAGATCAAGTCATTCTCGTGATAAAAAAAACAAAATGTAATGAATGCACTTTACCTGTACTAACTACTCTCGCTAAAAATAACTTAAGCTTCAAGTCGGGAGGTATGACCTAATACATGAAAGAAATGATTAGACGTAAGTGGGGGCTATCAATAATTCCATGGGAGGGGACTTCATGTCAACTGCCTTCAGGGTTGCTGAGAATCATGAAGTTGATGAGGATAAGAAGATAAAAAATTCTTTTTTCATGGTTCCCCTTATTCCTAATTCAGTCAATATGAATCTCACATGAGATCAAGATCCCACTCTCACCAATAAGACACGGTATTACTTTTAAAATTGATTTTTATTTAAGAATACATTAAATGATATATATATTTTTGTTATTTTTTTAAAAATTATTTTTAATATTAGCATATAAAAATTATCTAAAACACCAAAAAAATTAATTTAATATATAAAAATTCATTTTTTTTCAAAAATATTTTTGAAATGCAATTCTAAATAGTTAAGTTTCTTTTTCATTGAATGGTTAATTACGGTATTATATAATTAGAAAACATTGTGGGGGTAGAGTTGGGATTTTGATTTCTCAGTTATTTTGTAATGGCTATTAAAATATTGAAATTAATAAATGGTGGTAGCCTTTAATTTCCATCTAAAATTCTCAGATTAATAAAACTCAACCTTTCCTTACGTGAGGATTGAAATAAAATATATTTGTGAGCATGTATAATGATGCAAAATTCTTAGCTACTAAATATCAAATGATACAAAACAAGAGGCAAATCTAAAGATTGAATACCTCTCAACATGCATATGCTTATATCACCATGGATGAACAAAACCCTAATGCTAATGCAAATTCTAGTAGTTACAATTATTGGAATTAATCTTTAATTTAAAGTATTGTTTTAGCTCTCTTAGGTGTCTTATAATTGTATATATAAATATTAAAAATGTCTTATCCTTAAATCTCCTAATTATCCTAAATTAGTATAAGTGTAAGTGCTCACTATTATTATATTCAAGTCCAAGTATATATCTATCATTTGAGAGCAACATGTTATAAGAGTTCCTTTTTGTTACGGTCCCAAACTTGTGATTGAGTTAAAGGGAGATTGACAATGAAATCTATTTGTAAGAACTGGTAATTACCCAACTTTCTCCCTTTATGACCTATTTTGAAAGATATGAGGGCTCGTTCAAGAGAGAACCCAACAATCTCAATAAAATAAAAATCAAATTTCTTCTCTACATTTCCCATGGTTCTGCTTACAATTTAAACACATTGTTTAATAACTGACTCCTATAAAGATGGTGCCACTACTGCACTATCCAGACTGCTGCATCATAATGGAAATAACGGTTACATGACGTGGAATTAGCTTAACAATTATAGAATTTAAACCTACCATAAGAACTGTCATGGGAACTACCAGCTAAAGCATGATACTTGGATAACTGCCATCAGAATTGTCATGGTGCATGATGCCACGTTCCACTTATCAACTTGTAATCAATTGCTTGCCTACTTGCCTACGTGGTTGTTTTGCTGATCATAACATTACTACCTCCATTAAAGCCGCACTTGTCCGCAAGTGAAAAAGAAGGAAATTGACTTTTAAAGGAAGAAATATTCTCCCAAGAAGAATCTGCAGGAGACAAGCCCTCCCAATGAACTAAACTTTGGCAATGATTACGCAGCACACGAGAATCCAAAACAGTTTTGGGAAGAGGTTGGAGTTCACCATGAAGAAGGACAGGTAAAGAAGGTTCAATTGGAATAGAAGTGCCATGGAGAGGCTTAAGACAAGAGAATGAAAAATAGGGTGAATTTTGGAAGGAGGAGGTAAATCAAGTTTGTAAGCCACATGCCAATTTTCTTAATAACAAGGAAAGGGCCATAAAAACGAAGTGAGAGTTTAGTGAATTTAGAGGACATGAGGCCGAACTGGCGATGGGAATGCAGTTTAAGTAAAACCCGATCACCAATTTTGAATTGAACAGGACGGTGTTTAGTATCATACCTAGCTTTCATGGAATTCTAAGCCTGAAGTAAGCGGTTAGGAAGGTCTTGAAGAACCAAATCCCGATTGTGTAATTCTTGATCCATAACTTCTAGCTTCGCCAACCCCGGACAATAAGAGAGCATAGTCGGGGGAGAGCGACCATATACCACCTCAAAAGGTGTAGCCTTCTGTGATGAATGAAAGCTTGTATTGTAACAATACTCCACCCAAGGCAACCATTGTAACCAGCAGTGAGGACGATCACTGGAGAAGCAACGTAGATACATTTCGATGGTGCGATTGACAACTTCAATTTGACCATCACTTTATGGATGATAGGTCGAGCTGAAAGCCAACTTGGTACCACTCAAATGAAACAATTCAGTCCAAAACAAACTAGTGAAAGTGACATCATGATCACTGACAATCGTTTTAAGCAACCCATGAAGTTTGAAAACATTATCAAAGAACAACTTTGCAACTCTTACAACATCAAATGAATGAGCTAGGTTAAGGAGATGGGCATTGTAAACCCTAGGAAATAAATGTAAATGTTAAATCAAAGGAATGAATTAAAAGATGAATAAAATAAGTTGAAAGAGGGGTGAAATTTAAATAAATGAAAAGATTATGATTTAAATTATAAGAAGAGTAGAAGTGGGGTAAAAAATAAAATATTTAAAGGAAATGGGGGGCCTTAGTGCAATAAGAGAAATTGAGGAGTATAAATACCCCTCTTTTCTCTCATTTCCACCAAAAAAAATGAGGGGGGAGAAAGGGAGGGAGATTTTGATATTTTATTACCCAAATTGAAGAAGAATTTCGAAGTGAAAGTTAGATTAAGGGTTACCAAAACATTCAAACATCAAAAACCCAAGGATTTGGAGTATTATTGGAAGGAGAAAGTGGAGGAAAATGGGTGTTTGGGCTGGCAGCAATAAGAAGAGAAAGAGGAGTTGAGGATATTGTGATTTCACAAGCTATTAGGATCTTGGATCCTTCTTGGTAAAGTGTTTCTATATACATCTAAAAAATTCTTGACTTTATGGTTAAATTGTATTATTTTTCTTTACGAATTTTGGGTCAGGGTTCTTAAAACATTTTGGGGGAAATGTGGAATTGTGTGAAATTGATGAATGTTGCATGAAATAAAATGAAATGAGAGTTAATTGGCAAGACAAATGGAAGGGAAAAAGGGGGAGCCCTAGGAAAGGCCATGGTTGGTCATTGAGGACATAAATTAGGAGAGAGATTATATGTTTTGTAAAATAATTATTATATATGTTATGTTACATGTGAATGGTTGTGAAATGAATGATTGAGCGTGAAATGAATGATTGAGCATGAAATGAATGAGGGAAGTCTTGTTTTCCCAAGGCCATTTTTTGGCCAAATGCATGTGTTGCAGAAGTGAATAACTTGACAGATTCATCTCTTGATTTTTGGAGAGAATTTGAGTGGAAAAAAAAGGGAATGAGGATTAGGTTCCTTTGTAGAATTTGTAGTTCTGGATGTCTACTATCTAAGGAAACTTGTTTAATTTAATTTTGAATTTTATAACTTTAGTTAAGGGTCACCTAATGTGACTGTGCAGGACAAGCTCTGCAAAATAGTAGGCCTGTCACATTCTTGAATCAATTTCGTGAATTATTGGGATAGAACTGGGTTTTGTCCCCTTCATAAGAGTTGTAGACCTATATGTGAGCTTTCTAAGAAGATAAAGTTTGTAAAAAACAGAGATCTACAAGTCCTGTTATAGTGAAAACTCTAGGTAGAGGTCCAAATCCAACCTTTGCTAGAAGCTTTGAGAAAAAGGGAAAAAGAGGTGAAAGGTCGTGAAACGATGAAGTGAGATGCATTAAAGGAAAATAAACAAGTTATGTTTGAAAATGGGTGTTTATAATGATATTTTTTTATTGATAAAAGTTATAAAAGAATAGCAAATGTAAAGGCATATTGAATTGTTTTGATGTGGTTGTTACGAAGAGTATCAGTAGTTGAAAATGATTTACGATAATATTTGTAATTGCAGGAGGGAAAAAAAGTGGTGCAACAGCAACAACAAGGTACCACGAGCAGAGCATCCATAACAGGTAGGTGATTCATACCTATGTTTCTAATTTCATTTTCATAGTGGAAATGTGTGATTTATGCTTAAAGTCTTGGTGCAAATTTGAGAAGATATGATGTATCAATAAGAGTATTTAAGACTTGTGTATCAGGAAAGTTTGGAAATATCATGAACAAAACATGGCGGTGGCTAGTATACATTTAGTGTATACTAGGATCCCGCATAAAGGGATCAACATGAATAACTGTCATACATTTAGTGTATGCCAGGATCCTGGGTAAAGGGATCGATATAAATGTCTAACATACATTTAATGTATGTTAGGATCCCATATAAGGGGATCATCATGAATAACTATCATACATTCAGTGTATATCAGGATCTCGGATAAGGGGATCACTATGCACAGGCTAATATACATTTAGTGTATGTTAGAATCCCGAATAAAGAGATTGTGGTACAATGCTTAAACACACATTCATAACATTCATGTATTTTGAACTTTCAAGGGTAAAATAAAAATGTATGAGGTATGTTTTGGACCCGAGAAGGGGTCTTCTCTGATTTGTAATGTCGGTAGGATGATAAGGGTATCGGAAATGCTTATTATTGACAATACTTAGTATCCGTTATATTTAGTATCGACAATACGTAAGTGGGGAAGATAGTTTGGTTTTCAAATAGCTATGTTGATTATTTCAATTATATATGATGGCCTATCATGGCTTTAATAAATTTAATATGTTTTCTTCTAGAATTTTCTTTATGAGATTATCTTGTATCTCTATTTCAGGTCCATCATCTTCACGTCAAGAGCAAAGCTATAGTTTCTTAATTTTTGTATCCAATAGTAATTTGTATAAAGTAAATATTGGAAAGCTGATATGTATGTTCACCATTTTGGTAAAAATATTGGAATTTAAGAAAATTAACTTGTTTTGTCGTATTTTATTAAATGTGATTGGATTTATATCAACTCTAGTGTAAATGGTTGAATGATGTTAAATGTATGGTTTATTAATTATGATTGTGATGAGGATGATGTTTAAGGTTATGTAGACCTGGGATGAATGGGTAAAGATTGAATCAAGGGTTATGTTACTACCCATCTGTTATTGTTTCGGGACCTGTTACTGTTTTGGAACATGTTCGCGACCTGTTACTATTTTGGAATATGTTAATGTTCGAGACCTATTACTGTTTCGAAACATGTTATAGTTTCGGGACATGTTAATGTTTGAGACCCATTACAGTTTCAGAATATCTTATTGTTTCGGGGCATGTTAATGTTTGAAACTTGTTACTCTTTTGGAACATGTTAATGATTGAGACCTGTTATTGTTTGAGGTCATGTTACTGCTCATTTGTTATTGAGAAAAACAAATATTACATTTCTTTGGACAATGTGTATTAATAAGATTACGTGGTCATCCCTAAGAGTAGGGGTGTTACAGGCATATTTAGAAAAAACGATCTACCACCAGCAATAAAATTGTTTTTCCTTGATAGGGAGGAAGGCCTTCTATGAAATCCATTGAAATATCTGACCGAATTTGAAGGGAAACTGATAAAGGTTGGAGAAGTCCAACTGGATGCAAATGTTCAGATTTGTTCCTTTGGCAGATAAGGCATTGACTAACAAATAATTGAACCGAAGCTTTCATCCATTGCCAATAAAAATCTCGTTTAATTCGATGAAGTGTCATCTAGTAATCTTCATGACCACTGTCATGGATGGCTGCAATAATCGAGGGAATGAGAGTGGAATTGGCCAACAAATACACTCACTGTTTGAAGTAAATCAGCCTGTCCTTGAATGCCCAAGGACCAACAAGTTCTCCTAGTTCAATATTGTGCATTATCAATTGCAATGGTTCAAACTATTGTATCTCTTATCGAATGGAATAAAAAATTTGCAGGTTTGGCATAGAAATAGAAGCAAGATTGGGTTGATCTTCCAAGCATCGAGAGAGGGCATTTCTTACCTTATTATGTTTACCTGCACGATATTCCATTACAAAATCAAAACCCATGAGTTTACTTAACTAATTTTGTTATGGTGAGGTGATGATGAATTGGTCTAGTAAGAATTTGAGGTTGTAATGATCTGTGCGAATAAGGAAGTGGCGACCCCATAAATATGCCCTCCAATGCTGAACCGCTTTAGCTAAACCAATAAGTTTGTTTTCATAAGTTGGTAGACCTTTATAACGAGCTGCTAAAGGTCTGCTGAAATATGCCACTGGTTGTCCTCCTTGTTGTAAAACAACACCCATTCTAGAATCAGATGCATCACATTTCAAGATAAAGAGAGTGTTGAAATTTGGAGGTGCTAACACCGGTGTACAAGTCGTAGCCAATTTTAATTTCTCAAATGCTTGGGACACATCATCTGTCCAGGTGAAGGAATCTTGGCAAAGCATGGCTGTAAATGGACTTGCAATGGTGCTATAATTTTGCACAAATTTATGATAGTAGCAAGTAAGACCCAAAAACCCTCGTAAGCCTTTGATCGTGGCTGGCTTAGGCCAATCCAGCATGGCTACAATCTTGTTTTTATCGACGGCAACTCCATCTCTTGAGATAATATGGCCAAGGTAGGAGACTTGGCATTATGCAATGCAACATTTGGAACATTTAAGAAATAATTATTGGGTAGCCAGAATATCGAAGACAAGTCTTAAGTGTGCTAAATGATCAGCCCAAGATTGACTATAGATAAGTATATCGCTAAAAAAAACCAAAATAAATTTACAGAGGTATAACTGGAATACCTCATTCATCAAAGCCTAGAAAGTGCTGGGTGTGTTGGTGAGGACGAAAGGCATCACCAAGAACTCAAAATGATCGTGATGTGTTTGAAAAGCTATTTTCTCCATGTCGGAAGGATACATTATGATTTGATGATACCAGGAGCGCAAATCAAGCTTTGTGAAATAGGTTGCGCCGTGCAATTCCTCTAATAACTCATTAATTACCAGAATAAAAAATTTATCCTTGATAGTCTTAGAATTTAGAGCCCTGTAATCCAAGCAGAATCACCATGTGTTATCTGCCTTAGTAACAAGAAGTACTGGTGAAGAATAAGGTGATTGACGCTGTATGATGATACCACGATTTAAAATCTCTTTGCACTGCCTTTCAATCCCATCTTTCTGCGCATGTGGAAACCGGTATGGACGCACCACGACAGGGTGTGTACCTGGCTCCAAAATGATGCGATGATCATATGACCTTACTGGAGGGAGTCCCAACTTAGTGACCCATTTGGAATCAAAGAAACTATGAGTGCTTCCTGAATCAATAAGAAACAATAAATTGTGTTTCATAATGATGCCTTGAATCCTCATCGTCTTGCCATCTGAACTGCCTCTAGTAATCGCATATAATGAGATTTCAAGTGGAAGCTCTTCCTCCAGGTGCTAGTCTGCACTTCTTCTTGGATGAATTTCTCCGTGCGACTAAGTCTCACTAGTGGGAAGAAATAAATGGTGGATATAGAGATGATTTAATTGCAGGCAGCACAACCCTTTTTGCTCCACCCCGTCGCTCATATAAATGAGCAAGATTCATTGCACTGGTTAGATCTTTGAGCCTATGCAATTCAACCTCAATCGCAATGTAGTCCATCAACCCAATTATGAAAATCTCTACTTCTTATCCTGTAGTGAGAGGGCCTACTCGAGCTACCAATTGCTCAAATTTTCGCTGGCAATCCTTTACGGTGCTTCCTTGATGCAATTTGGAAAGTTCTCCCAATTTAATCTCTACTTCTTATACTGTAGTGAGAGGGCCTACTCGAGCTACCAATTGCTCAAATTTTCGCTGGCAATCCTTTACGGTGCTTCCTTGATGCAATTTGGAAAGTTCTCCCAATTTATTGCCGTGTATGGATGGGCCAAAAAAAAGATGACATTATCGTTTAAATTCTTCCCATGTAATTCCAGGTCGATCTCATTCCAATTTGGGGAGCCAGACTTGCCCATCCCCATCCCCATCCCCATCCCCATCCAAATGGTAGGAGGCAATCTCCACCTCTTCCTCTAGAATATGTTGGTGGCAAAAAAAATGATCACAATGACTCAGCCAAGTCAATGAGTCAATTTTCCCATCATAAAGAGGAAATTCCAATTTGCTGTATCTTGGCATTGGTGCATGCCCCTCCAGATGAATAGCAGTTTGGGGATATCCCCCGGGTCCCAGATTAACACTTGCATTCTCTCCTTGTTGACCCTCTAGCCTGGTTGTCATTAACTCTCGAGACAGTTCTTCGATGCGAACTGATAGTTGTTCTTGTTCAGCTCGATCTTATTGGCGGTGCTCCTGATACATCTTCATGAATGTCTCAAATTGTATTTGTAAGTTGTTTGAGGAATTACCCATAACTTCTGGCTCTGATACCAATTTGTTACGGTCTCAAACTTGTGATCGAGTTACAGGGTGATTGACAATGAAATTTGTTTGTAAGAACTGGTGTTAACTCGATTTTCTCCCTTTATGACCTATTTTGAAAGATATGAGGGCTCGTTCAAGAGAGAACCCAACAATCTCAATAAAATAAAAATCAAATTTCTTCTCTACATTTCCCATGGTTCTGCTTACAATTTAAACACATTGTTTAATAACTGACTCCTATAAAGATGGTGCCACTACTGCACTATCCAGACTGCTGCATCATAATGGAAATAACGGTTACATGACGTGGAATTAGCTTAACAATTATAGAATTTAAACCTACCATAAGAACTGTCATGGGAACTACCAGCTAAAGCATGATACTTGGATAACTGCCATCAGAATTGTCATGGTGCATGATGCCACATTCCACTTATCAGCTTGTAATCAACTGTTTGCCTACGTGGTCGTAATGCTGCTCATAACACCTTTCTTGTCTTTTAATTAACTCCTAACATGGTATCAGAGCTACTAGACTTTAATCAAGTGAGGCTTTAGAGAAATTAAAGCATGTCCCTAGAGAGAGTGGATAGATAAGTGACATCCAAAGAAAAAAAATATCAAGTTGCCCTACCAAAAATTTAGCTAAATCAAATGGAATTATTGACAGAATTTTTCTGTTAGTAATTTACTATGAACAGTACTGACAAAAATAATTTGTTATCGTTTTGGGTGTTCTTCACTGACGAGAGATTTCCTTCAGTAAATACCAACGAAAATACAATGAGAATTATTTTGTCGGTAATTGATGGTAGTCAACACCAATGGATTTTTAGACGAAATTACAATGGGATTCAATTTTTTTTTGGCATAATGACATGGCATACTGTACCACATAATTATCGATGGAATTACCGACAAACATATTTTGCTGGTAATTCCATTGGTAAATACAGACAAAAAATATATTGAGAATTATATTGTCTGTAATTAACGGTAGTAAACACCGACATATATAGAGGAAAGATTACAATGGGATTCAAAAATATTTTGGCATGATGACATGGCTTACTGCACCAACAAAATTACCGACAGACATATTTTGTTGTTAATTCCATCAACAAGTTTTTAATTAAGGTATGTTGAATGGTAGTTTCTTTTTTTATTGAATGGTTAATTTGTTGACATATAATGTCATACTTGTATGCTTTATATATTTTGATGATAACAATAAAAAGAAAATGGACTAATAATATGCTTGGATGAGATTAAGCTATAAACAGGTATTATACAAAGAATACATCAACAAGCATAATGGATTACACGAAGAAATCACTCCAGGAAGTCCAAGATGCAAGCAAGTGAAGACTTAGAATAAGTTTTCATTTCAGTGTTTTATGTAAATCTCGATTTCTAACTTGATAGCACAAATTAAAATGAACTCACACACTTCACATTACATGCATTAAAAGGGTTTGATAATTATAGGTTTAAGTCATAATCAATCAGTTCAAGAAATTCAGAAAAGATAATTTGTCAAAATAGGGTTTCTGCATGAACCAGTCGACCGCTTGGGTTACCAAGTGAACCGGTCGACCGCTTGGAAGACAAATTGCCTTTCAAACTGAACCGGTCGACCGCTTGATTTATCCGTTGTGAACCGGTCGACCGGTTGAGATGACAGTTGCACTAAAACGGTTAGAAACGACGAGTTTCTCTTTGAAACTTATAAATAGGCCTCTTAATTGCAAAATTAAGTGAGATATTTTTTATATCTGATATTGAGGCAATTAGTAGTGCATAAACACCTTCACATCATCAATCCTCATTATTACTCAAATTTGTGTTTAAATCTTCATATCCTAACACAAAGAGTATTAAATCTCATTCTCACTACACTTAAACACCTTCAAATATTCTAAGTGCTATTAAGTGAGATAAAGAGATCATAGATCTTAATTTGTAATATCCACACTATTGAGAGTGTATTGTTATATTACAAAAACAATCCTTGTAAAACTCTTGAGAGTTGAGTATAAAACTCTTGATATTGGTGAGGGAACTCACCAAGGAAAAATCTTGAAGAGGGTACATCTTCAAGTGGGAAAAAGGAAAATCTTGAAGAGGGCATATCTTCAAGTGGTGTAAAAGTCTTGGTGTGGATTTATCAAGCGGGAATTGTAATCTTGTTACTTGGACTAGTAAGAGAATACAATACTCAAGTACGGGTTGGTACTTGAGCTGTGGATGTAGGCTTGCCGAACCACGTTAAAAACCGAGTTAGGAATCTCTCTCTCTTATCTCTTTACTTTAAAGTAATTAATTTTAAAATTGCATTAATTGTTGTATTTACACCTAATCCCCCTCCCTTAGGTGTATAGTTGCCTTAATCCTTAAATAACATAATTAAGGTATTATATAATTAGAAAACATCAAGGGGGTAGAGTTGGGATTTTGGTATCTAATTTATTTTGTAATGGCCATTAAAATATTGAAATTAGTAAATGGTGGTTGCCTTCTTCTACTTTTTAATTTTCACCCATCCTTATTCTAGCCTTAAATGGCCATTAAAGCATGTATTCATAGAGGGAGATGATGTTATTCAAAGTGAAAACCAAACCCAGGGGTTGTGTAGAGTTATTCAGGACAACAAAAATGTATTCACAGAGGAAGATGATGTCTACTGATTTGGCAAATTAGTTTCGAGTGGCTTTGTCTAACGAGCTAGAAGAAAATTTAAATTTTCACATCATTGAGAATATCTTTATTAATGTTGACATTAAGGAGTGGAATGATGTATTGAGCTCAAGTGGATATACACCATTCGACGACAATGATAACAATAAAATCAACATAAAAGATTGTGATGAGATGAATCAATAGACGAGGAAGAATATAATTCCGATTAATTATATTCAATATAATGACAATGATGTAAAATTATTATTCTATGACAAAAAAATATATTGATTTTATTGCGTTGTGTGTGCAATTATGTTAAGTATTTGCAGGGTGGATAGATTAAGAATACACATAAATGCATACCAAACCAATCACCATTACACACGGATTTACCGACGGAATAACTATGTCATTATTTTCCAGTGTGAACAGAACTGTTCCTTGTATGGCTAGTCCAAACATAATCACATTAAATAATAAAGAATCATGATTTTTATTCACTGCCTAAGTTTTGAGAGTTAATTCTTTTCTTCTTCTTTTGTATGTTCTTTTCTTTTCTTTTCTTCTTCTTCCATACTATCTTGTTTGTTATTGTTAATACACATATTTATAAGTGTGAAGAGTTACAAGCTTTGTCGTAACCCAATTTTTGGGTTACTCCCCAAAAATAAAATAAAAATAACAAAAATAAAATAAAAGGAGCCGACATAGGTAGAAAAATCAATCTGGAAATATTGGTTGTTGTCGCGTGTCCAATTATATCTCTTTGGTTCCAAAAATTGAGAAAATACAGATTTAAGGAAAAAATAATTTATCGATGAATGAATCTGTGCAAAAACTAAGTTAAACGACATAATTATATTTTTTATGGGTTGATTTGATTTAATCGTTGACAAATTTAAAATTCAATTATGATCGGGAATTAATGTAAGGTCCAATTGAAGGATTTAATTAAGTGCAAGGACTTAATTATACTTTAAATTGGCCAAATTAATTTTATCAAGGGCTTAGTCAATGAGAAATCAATTTCCTGAATTTAATTCGGGCTCAATTGAAGAGAATGGAATTTTCAAAAACTGGAATTTTCGGAAACTGGTTTGAATTTTTAAGTCAATTATATGAAATCAGGGACCGAATTGAACGAATTGAGAATCCAATTGTCAATTGAGGGTCAAAATGCAAAAATCAAAAGAGAAGGACCAAAAAAAAAGGGAACATAAAGCTAAGGGCCAAATTCCAATTTCTCAAAAAAAAAACTCCTGCACTGTTCCGACATCGGAACAGTGCAGCATGTAATTTTAGAGGCAACAGCCTCTGCAAATATTCTTTGCAGAGGCAGAGACAGTAACCTCATGCATATTGCATGAGGTTACTCCTTCTGCCCTATAAAGAGGAGAACACGAGTGAGAGAAAGGGGGGAGGAGGAGAAAACGTAAACAGAGGAGTTTTGGAGGAGAGGAAAAACAAAACAGAGAGAAGAGAGGAAATAAAAGAAAGAGGGCTTGAAGGCAGAGAAGAGAAAGATAGAAAATTTCGTGAAATGAAGAAAAATAAAGGAGAAAACGGGAGAGAAAACTGAAGGGGAAAGATATAAAACACGAAAGACAAAAAACGATTTGTTCTTCTTCGTTCTTCTTCTCTCTCTCCAAAAACCAGTCATGCCGCCTCCTCCCTCTCCTCCAGGGACGGTGGCTTGACCACCCCTTACCACTCTTATCACCACCATGAGCTCCTCCTCCGCAAAATCGACTCAACTGCGACCTGCACGAACCAACAGTGACAGGGACGATGCAAAGGCAACCCCTCTGTACGTAAACCAGCAACTTCGAGCTCTCATTCCGGCCACCGCAGGCCTCCGTTTACAAAACCACCACCAAAGGGATCATCACCTCGATCTCCTCTACCCAACTGTGCCAACAGGTACGCCTTTAATCAAAGTTAAAAACTTACTGTTCATCGTCCCTTTCCTCGGTTGCATGCAGCGGGACGTGATTTCGTCCTGCTGTTCATGCGCCAGGGAGTGGGCCGGGCTTTGTGCCCGGCCCATGAATCAAAACTTTTCTGGGCTTCTAGCCCATGATGGCTGGAAGCCCAGCCATATGTTTTGGGCTTCCAGCCCGTGAGGGCTGGAAGCCCAGCCAACTCGGGTGGGTTATCAGCCTAGCCCCAAAATAAATAATTAAATAAATAATATATATATAAAAAAGAAAAAAATATATAAAAAATAAAAATACAAATTAAAAAAAAAAGTATTTTTTTTACCATTAAAAAATATATATATAAAAAATTCAAAAATATAAAAAATGTTTTTGTTTTTTGTGCATATGGCCGGATTCCAAAACTTTTCTCATTGTATTTTTCATAAAAAATATGTTGCATATTTTTCCATATTTTTAAAACGAAATTTGGATATCGTAACCAGTTTGCGATTATCCATTGGAATTCGACCAAAATATCAAAAATAACTATAAATATTTTTGTTTCATCTGTCAGGGTGTAAATTTACATTGTAAAATATACCCGCAGATAAATTTTCTTTTACTATGGTGTAAAATTACATTGTAAAGTACATCCGTAGATAAAAAAAGATTTTTACTACGGTGTAAAATTACATTGTAAAGTACACCCGCAAAAAAAAAATGTTTTGTTTTGAAATGTAGTGTAAAAATTTTAACTTAGGAAAAACAATCAAACAACAATGCAGCTTACCTCAGGTAAGGCGTACAAGGGGTGCTAATACCTTTCCTTTACGCAACTAGTCCCCTTACCCAAGACTCTCGCAGACCAATAGGTTCCTAGTGACCTTAATACTAGGTGGCGACTCCTTAGAATTATAATCGTAAATTTTACGGTTATAAACAACCCCATTTTCACCGCGCGTTGTTTCTCTCCCCGAATCCCGGGATGAAGGCGGGGCGCGAATCATGGTACCTTTTATTATTTATCACATCTTTTAGCTCTCATGATCTCATTTGTTGTAAGAATGTTTTGTTTTCATGATTCCCTTAATTTTTCTTAATTTGTTTTCTTAGTAATGTCCATGTATGTCAAATAATTTATAATCCTACCGCAACATACCAAGATAACGAACATCAAATCTAAGTATTGAAAAAAATAAGAGTAACAAGGATATAAGTAAAGATTATTAGTAATCTTTAGGGTCTCTTAGAATATCTTATTGAGATCTTAGTTTGTAATAGTCTTATTAATTATATTACCTATATATGGTATGATACACATGCTATAATACTATCTCCTTTACCTTGAAGTATATGTATTTATCAATAATACTTCAAAGATGATAGTTAAAACATACTCAATGTCTATCTTTGAGTCCACTTCTCTACTCATTCACTTTTGATTCATTAGAACTCATTAAATAATCACTTAGGGTGACATATTTCAATGACCTCTCTATATCTTTATATAGGAGACACTTCATATATTAAACTTGAGTGCTTTTTTATTGAATCAAATAACAAGGTTAAAATTGTCTCATCTTTTATTGATCATAATGTAATGAAGGTGAATGCTTGTTTGGAAAGGCCAATCTTTTTATTTATCCAATATACTTCTCATAATTTATTTTTAACATGTGTACCAAACACAAACATGTATGCATGTCCTATAGCTTATGTAATAAGGATCAATAACATTACTATTAATAATATAAACATTTTTTTAAAAAAATATATTATATATTAATATATCAATATCTACGTAATCTAGTGACTTAACATGCTTATTGGAAACATCTTTTGAAATAGACTTTGTTAAATGGATCTATATATTTTTTTTATAGATATTTACTTCATATTCACTTCTTTATATGCAATTATTTCCTTAAAAAAATTATACTTTATATCTATGTGTTTGGTTTTTTTCATAGCACTTTGATCTTTTGATATTGTAGCTTAACTATCACAGTTCACTTGCACTAGTTTAGGTTAATAACACTACCAGACACTACTAAATGAACTAGAAAATATTTCAACCTAATAATGTTTCTTACTACTCCATGATATGATGCCATTATTCAATAAGAAAACAAAACTATAGGTAGATTTTCTTTCATCCAAGTCTCCTCTCAAACCAACATCATTATAAAGATAATTGTCTTGACAGCACAATGTGTAATCAATTGTGCCTTTAAGATGTCTCAATATTATTTTTACCATTTTCCAATGTGGTTGGATTAATATCTATTTACTAGACCAACAACATAATAGAAATCAAGTCTTGTAGACATCATAACAGACTCCTAACCACTACTAGCACAAGGAACTTTGTTCATTAATTTGTTCCTTTTCTCGTGGAGTGGAGTCTTAGGGCACAATTTTTGGCTTGAAGCTTTACCTTTTGAAATAAAAAGTATCAATGAGTTTGCAAACTTGTACACTAAATCATTTGAGGATTTTGTAGATGTATAACTCTTGTGAAAGAGATAATATCTTTTATGAACGGCCCTTTTAAATCTCAACTCCAAGGATATATGTAGCTTCACCTATGTTTTTCATTTTAAAATTAGATGATAACTATTATTTAATTCTATTAATCCACCCATGAAGGGGAAAAAAACTACATTTGAGTCATCAACATAGAATGGCTACTGTACTTTACGCAATCCATTCGCCTTGACGCTTGCTAACTTGACATTGCTCCCAAGCAATTGCAGCAGCTCTCGTTTGGTCCATTCCCAGTGTCGAAAAAGCATAATTAAAATTCAGCAGAAGGCCTAGATTAGTCAACCGAAGCCAGGCGACAAGAGTCCTTATTTTTATTTTACTTTACAATAAGCCGAAGGACTTTTAAACCCTATATACTCCTTGAATTCATGTATTAGAATATCTTAACGAGTTAGAAGAGAATTTAGAAGATGGTTGGTAAGGTCATTATTCTTCTTGCTACAGTATAGTCCCTTTTGCAGGGCAAGGAATCTCATTTTCCAAATCAAAGAGACTGCATGCCATACGAGAGGCAGTTCACATGACTATTTCTATTCTCCAGGAATATTCAGAAGAAAACACAGGGAAAACTCATTATCCAGCAGGCACTTTGAAGTCGAAATTGGAACCATTTGTAGAAGTTTTTGATTTTGTGTTTGATTGTGTTTTTGATGATTTGCAGGTTGCTTGTTGTTTTTGGAAGAGAAAGAGAAGAAATTTGCACTAAGAACTGAAGATTGAAAAACAAAGAGAAAATTGTAGAAAAATGGTATGTAATCTTGTTTATATTTTTCCACACTTTACATGCTTGGCAAAAGTCCCCTTATATAATCTTTTGGGGAAAACACATGTTTTGTGTGTTCTTTGACAGCCTGTAACAACCAAGCTTATAGAAGAGAATTCAGTTGCATTTTCTCTTCTTAGTTTGTTACAATTAACAGAAATGTAACTAACTAATTATTACATAACATCAATCATCAACTTCTTCTTTTTCTCCTTCATTATCAACCCTTCCATTTAATCTTCTACACTTGCTTGTTAATCCAGCTCAGCAACTTAACTTCCAACAGCCTCTACTAAGTTGTTGTCTGGTTTAAGCCCAAGATTCAACCTTAGATAGTTGAATCTGTCTTTAAGTAGAGCCTTGGTGAATATATCTGCCAACTGGTCCTCACCCCTACAGAATTGCATGCTAATCAATCCTTCTTTCAAGGATTCTCTAATAAAATGATATCTCTTGTTTATGTGCCTTGTTTTCTGATTGAAAACAAGATTTTTGGCCATTGATATTGCTGACATATTGTGATAATACAATGAGGTTACCGCAACTTGGATCTCCCCAAAATCCTCAAGGACAAACCTAAGCCAAATGGCTTGTGTTGTGGCTTTAGAAGCTGAGACATACTTAGCTTCTGGTATTTACAGAGCCACCGTGCTCTGTTTTACAGAGGACCAAGAAAAAACACCACCCTTAAAACTAAAAGCATAGCCAGAGGTGCTCCTACTATCATCCTCACTACCCTCCCAATCAGCATCACAATAACCAATTAGGGTAGCTGATTTGTCCCTTGTTTACTCAATCCCATAGTCTAGGGTACCTTGAACATATCTCAATACCCTTCTAGCAATTCCCATATGCTTCTTTGTAGGACAACTCATGAACCTTGATAGTAATCTTGTTGAATACATCAAGTCAGACCTTGTTGCTGTCAAATACAACAAGCTTCCCACTATCTTCCTATATGCACCTTCATTTACAGGTTTCAGTGCCATCCACCTTCTTCAACTTTTCACCCACGGTTAGAGGAATTGCAACTGGATTGCAATCCTTAAGCCCAAACTTTATAAGAAGGGACTTGACATACTTTGGTGAATAAAAACTCGTTGACTGATCTGCAACACACTAATCCCTAGAAAATGAAAGAGTAGCCCTAGGTCTGACATTTCATACCTTTGCATCATCTCCCTTTTAAACTCAGTCATCATCCTTTCACTACTGCCAGTATACACTATATCATCAACATATATCGATATAATGATTTGGCCTCCTTCACTATCATTTTAGTGTACAAAGTTGCTTCACTTGCACTCCTTTTGAACTTGCAACTTGTAAGATATGCATCAATTTCACTATACCAGGCTCTAGGGGCTTGTTTAAGTCCATATAGAGCCTTGTATAGTTTATAAGCTTTGTGGCTGGACCCCTTCACTTCAAACCCCTCTGGTTGCTCCACATATACCTCCTCATCAAGCATTCCATTTAGGAATGCTGATTTAACATCTAGTTGGAATAATTTCCAACCCTTTTTGAGCTGCCAAAGCAATGAGAGTTCTTATAGTATCCAACCTTGCTACTGGAGCAAAGGTCTCATTGTAATCAACTCCTAGTTTTTGAGCATATTCCTTGGCTACAAGTCTAGCCTTATGCTTGTGTATGGTCCCATTAAGATTTAGCTTAGTTTTGAACACCCATTTCATACCTATAACAGGCTTATCAACAGACCTCTCAATCAACTCCCAGGTATGATTCTTCTCTATCATTTGTAACTCTATTTTCATTGCTTCCTGCCAAGCTTTATCTTTTGTTGCTTCTTGATAAGCTTCAGGTTCTATGATGCTCATATGAAACCTGCTATATATTTCTTCAATGCTCCTTAACTTTACTGGTGTTGAACTAAGTGTAGAGGTTTGATTTCTGTTTTCTTCTGCATGTGCACTTGCTGAGCTAGTTCTAGAATTTAAATGAGCATCCTAATCCTCTTCTTCCACCTGCTCAACACTTTTTAATACACTTTCTTCATTGAATTCAAACAATTGATGTGATGCACCTGATCTCTGTAACACCTTCAAATTATAATATCATGAATTCTCTCAACATTTCTTTACCAATGTCAAGTGTTGGGTAATAAGTTTAAATTATGGGATTTTTTTCCTCGAAATTTCAGCAGATTTTTCTCTATTTTTGTTGATACCAAGTTATCGACAACACTTCTATTATATGTCACTATGATTTACATCTTGATCCAATCATCCTGAATCACATTCTATTCATCAAACGATAACTCAATATTCATACTTATCCATATATGCAAATCTCATAATATCAATTAGTAAATTAACATAAATGTGCTATCAAAACAACTCAAAAGATAAACAAATTTATCATTAACGTAATAAATGTTAACTAACTACATATAAACCTTTAAACTTCATAAATGCAACATTAAGATTAAGAGTCATAATATATTTATAATAAATCTTATCTTATCATTTTGAAAATGATTTGATCATACTAACAACTATACATACATACATACATACATACATACATACATATATATATATATATATAATACATCCCCTACATATTACACCTTCTACTTAATTTTTACAACACAAAAAGATTTACACTCTAGGTAAAAACATGAATATTACATTCCAAAATAGTAATTCATGAACAGGAGTATTCCTACATCTAACGATCTGCATCACCTCGCGGTGTACCTGTTTCAACAATAAAGTAACTTATACACTATATTATTCTAATATTAATTAATTACTCTTAACCTTTGAAATTTAATACTTTTACTTCAATCTAATTTAATCCCTTAATTTACATAATCTTTTCTAAAATTACAAATCCAGCTAACTCATTTTAATTACCAAATAAATCTAGCACTCCCATATAATTACTCAGAAATTTGGTTTCTTTCCTCATTTACCAATAGATCCAGTACTTCCATTCGAATTACCCATCATCCGGCTAACCTCTTTTGTTATCCAATCAATCCGGTAATTCCATTTGAATTACCCAGCATCCGGCTAACCTCTTTTGTTAGCCAATCAATCTGGTAATTCATTTTGAATTACCCAACATCCGGCTATCCTCTTTTGTTAGCCAATCAATCTGGTAATTCCATTTGAATTACCCAACATCCGGCTAACCTCTTTTGTTAGCCAATCAATCCGGTAATTCCATTTGAATTACCCAGCATCCGGCTAACCTCTTTTGTTATCCAATCAATCCGGTAATTCCATTTGAATTACCCAGCGTCCGGCTAACCTCTTTTGTTATCCAATCAATCCGGTAATTCCATTTGAATTACCCCATATCCGGTTAACCTCTTTGTTAACCAACAAAACCATTAATTTCATGTAATTTACCGGTAATTCACATAATCATAATCAATACAGATTATTAGGGAAACTAAAAATTTTAAAATAAGGTGACGAATCACCTACCTTCTGCTCGGGACGACCCAACTCCTCCTGTCTGATAACCAGCTCCAGACACCACTCCTAAATCAACCAAGTGTCATTATATCATTAGTCCAACAATATTTTTATTATGTGCCGAAACACAAAGCACATAATATTTTTATTTATAATTTGTTCAAATAAAAATTCATTCTCAAATATAACATCATTTTTTTTACATACAACCTCATATTTAACTCAAGTTACTTCTTTGCTTATTCTATGTTCATAATTCCTCCATCAAATAATTCTTCTATTCCTTATAACCTCCCATCATATTATTTATTTTATCTAAATATTGTATTCAAACACAAGCTAGACATCTTTTCTTCATATTTTCTTTTAACTAGGTTATTTTTATTTTTATTTTTATTTTTATTTACTTATTATTATTATTTTCTCAATTTAAATGCTATCTCTTTATTTAGTCTTTCTTACATTTTCAATTATCATGATTAAACATGGGTTATTTCTAAACATTAACATCAAAACTCATTCTCCCACTTTTTCCTTCATTTGTCCAAATGTGGTGTTTCTTTTTGCTCCTCCAAATTTTTCTTCATTTACTTGTTATTTCAACTTATTTTCATTCTATTCCACTTCAATTTTATCAATTTTACTTCCCCTCCTATTTCCCCCAAATTCACATAAGAACCCTAAGTTCAAAAAATCTAGGATTTAAGGGAAACTAATGTAAAATTCCATGAAATTACTTCCCAACTTAATCAAATAAGTTGAAGAACACATTTAAATCAAACATGAAATCTAAACTTCTCATCCTTACCTATTGTTTTTCTTATTTCTCTTCTCTTCCAAGGCTAGATGAATTCCTTTTCTCAAATGCTACTTCCTTCACTTGCTTTAGTGCTTTATAATTTGAACTTGCAAGCTTTGAAAGGTATTTTCTCAATTACTTGTATTTTTCCTCACTTTTCTCTCTTTCTCTCACGCTATGCCCTGTTCTCTTCACCTTTTTTCTTGTTTTTGTTTCTTCCCATTCGGCAGCTAAGAGAAGGATAGCTTTTATATGTGTTTTCAATGGCCAATTTCCATAATACCCTTAATGAATATTTTTTTTGCTAGCACTACCAAGCTCCATTCATCTTAAAATTTTAACTAGATTTTATTCAATATATTTTAAAGTTCCTCAGAAAAATTTAGCTAAATCTGATAGTCGGATTGAAAATTACATCCAATAACGTAAAACTAGTCGAATTGTTCTTTTTCATCAAAGTTTCGAATTTATCTAAAAATTGTAAAATTTTAACCCAAGATAAAGTATCATATTATAAGGCTTCACGCAAAATTTCAGAATTTTTTGATAACCCAATAAAGAGTTACGAATTGTTTTTTCTTTTACATAAAACTAGTCTATTTATGATTTTTTGCCGAGGTTTTACAATTTAATTGACTTTCCTTCCAATTCCAGAATTGATTCTCGGAAAAAACAACACTTCTTGACAATACCATCTTCTTTGAATCTAGGATATACACCCTATATCCTTTCTCACAACTTCAATAGCCTATAAACACTCATTTCTCAACCTTACTGTCGAGTCTCTGTCTTAGGGCTGATGGAATGTGTGTATTACATATACACCCAAACACTCTTAAGTGTTTGATTCTTGGTTTTCTTCTCGTGAAGGCTTCAAATGATGTCTTACTCTCCATATCTAATGTAGTACATCTATTTTGAAGATACACAGCAGTATTCACTGCCTCTCCCTATAATTCAGTGGGTACTTCTTTCTCAATTAACATTGATCTTGCCATCTCTCATATGGTTCTATTTCTTCTCTCAGCTACCCCATTCTGTTGAGGGGAATAAGCTAATGTGAGCTGCCTCTCCACACCCTGACTTGCATGATAATTTTGGAATTCATAGGAGGTATATTCTCCTCTCTCACTTCTCAATTTTTTCAATGAATAGCCACTTTGTGTTTCAACAAGTAGCTTAAACTTATTGAATACATTTAATGTGTTAGATTTATTTTGGAGGAAATATACCCAACACATTCTTGAGTAGTCATCAATAAAGGTAAGAAAATACCTATTTCCACCAACTAATTCTGCTTGCATTGGTCCACAGAGATTAGTATGCACAAGTTCCGGTGGATACTAGGCTCTTCATGCTTCCCCTTAATCAAATTTCTCTCGGTGATGCTTCCCTTTTACATAGCCTTCACATATATCTTTTTATTCTTCCATCACAGGTAAGCGATACAACATCTCCTTCTGTTTCATCTTCTTCATGCATGTAAATTTTAAATGGCCAAGCCTTCTATGCCATGTCCACAAGTCTTCATCTACTGATGCTTTCATGGCTGTAGGAATTAAAGATTTCAGTGCAAGGGGGAAACATCTATTCCCCTTCATTATTACTTTTGAAAGCACATTTTCCAGTTTTCATCATCAAATATTATTGCCTTGTTGCCCCCAAACAAGATGTAGTAACCATACTCCATCATTTGACCTACACTAAGTAGATTCTCATCCAAACCTGGGACTAGTAGCACCTTATTTATGTATCTTCTCCCTTTTCTAGTTTCAACAACCAATGTGCCTTTTCCAGTGGATTGTACCAGATCACCTAAACCCATCTTCACTTTGCAGGTAATACTTCTATCAATATCAATCAAATTTGTCTCTTGCGAAGTCATGTGGTTGCTGCATGCACTTTCCACAAACCACACATTTTTATCCTTCAAACTGGCAGCATGACAAGCATAAAACATAGTGCTTGTACACACATTTTCTTCCTTTGCATAATTTGCTAGCTACTTATTGCTGTCACAATCTTTGGAATGATGTCCAAACCGACTACATTTACCACACTTAGGCTTCCCCTTATATGTACATATGCCAAAGTGAAACTTTTGACATACTAAGGCATTGTGGTTTTGTGCTTTGATTACCTCTACTTTTATGCTGTGAACTGTAACCATTGTTGCTACTTCCATTCCTATTATTCCAGTTTGAATTATGACTGATATTGTGATGAATGTTCACATTACTTCCTTGAGACCATCCTATGTGTCTTTGATCATGTCCCTGCCACCTTGGACTAGATCTCCCCTGTATAAACTTGTTTATAGCATGATTGTAGCTAATTTTGAGACTATTGAATGCCTTTTCAGTCCTTGTAATCCTGTCTTGTTCATCATGCAAGTCTTCCCTCTTGTCAAACACCTTTATAGAGGTTATAACTTCTTCCACCTTTAACACATCAAGATCCCTTGTCTCCTCAATGATAGAGACTATGGACTTATATCTTCTATTCAAGCTCATTAAGAGCTTTTGCACAATCCTTATATCGGGTACATCCTCTCCTAAAGATTTCTGATTGTTTATTGTTTCAATAAACTTAGAAAGATAGTGTTCTAAGCCTTCTCCTTCTAACATTCTCATGTATTCAAATTCTGCCCTTACTACTTGCAACTTCATAGCCCTCACTTTCTTATCACCACTATACTCTCTTTTCATCACATTCCATGCTCCTTGTACAGTCTTCTCATTCCTAATTCTAGGAAAAAGTTCATTGTTCAAAGCTTCTTGGATAGGGCTTAATGCCTTGGCATTTTTTATTCTGTTCTCTCTGAAAACAATTTCTTCAGATATGCTACTCTCATTTTTCATCATCCTTGCTCTCGATTTCATCATCTTTTTTTATCTTCTTTCTCAAATTCCTCTTCTTTCAAGATTGAACCTGATTTCCTGCCAAACTCAACCTCATCCCATAGATCAAATGCTATGAGGATTGTTTCCATTTTAATTGTCTAAAAGTCATAGTTGACACCATTGAACTGAGGTGTTCGAAAATCTCCACAAGACACTATCTTTACTCGAATTTTGTGTTTTCAGTCCCTTGTTGATCAAGTTATTGCTCTGATACCATGTAGAAGTTTCTCATTTTGTGTTTGATTGTGTTTTTGATGATTTGCAGGTTGCTTGTTGTTTTTGGAAGAAAAAGAGAAGAAATTTGCACTAAGAACTGAAGATTGAAAAACAAAGAGAAAATTGTTGAAGAATGGTAAGTAATCTTGTATATATATTTTCCACACTTTACATGCTTGACAAAAGCCCCCTTATATAATCTTTTGGGGAGAACACATGTTTTGTGTGTTCTTTGACAGCCTGTAACAACCAAGCTTATAGAAGAGAATTCAGTTGCATTTTCTCCTCTTAGTTTGTTACAATTAACAGAAATGTAACTAACTAACTATTACATAACATCAATCATTAGCTTCTTCTTTTTCTCCTTCTTCATTGTCAACACTTCCATTTAATCTTCTACACTTGCTTCTAGTTAATCCAGCTCAGCAACTTAACTTCCAACACCATTATGGGGCTACATGAAGACAATGGTTAGGTGTTCGATCCTAATTCTCATTGTTCAAGCCCTCTGTGGGAACTCTTGTGGCTCATCAGGTGGCATGGCTATAACATAATAGCAACTAGATGTGTTTTTGCATTGGCAAGCACAGAGGTTTTTGTAGTGAAGCTACTTTGTTTTCTCGGGTTTAGGCTCTAAAGTGAGTGACAAAGTTGTTATCATTGATGATATCCCAAGCCATGCAAATGCTTTTAGTAGTTTCAGTTGTAGTGATGCAAAATAATAGGGGTATGAGGTTGTCATCGTCTAAGCACCCTACAGTTGCAGTGATGCCAAATAATATGGGATATGCTTACTATCCCTCAGAAAACAAAAACAATAATAATTAATGGAATCAATAAATGAAATCAAAATCTTAAAAGTCAAAACTTGCAAAACAAAGCAAGAATCTCAGACTTGAACTCATTAAATTTGTAATTTACAAAAATAGTGCAGCATTACCATTTAATTGAGGTGGAATAGCACCAGTGTTGGGAAGAGGAATACAAAGAAACTCCCCAGAAGAAAATTTGCTTTCAGTTTGATCCTTACAAGCAAAAACCAATTTCCATCACCATAACTAATAATTCAAACTGCCCATATGAATCATAATAAAGGTAATAAACAAAAAAATGAATTGGATAATTCAACCAAAAAAACAAACATCATGAACATAGAATCAAAGATTATCACCTTTCATGATGTAGGCACTTCATGAACCTCTATGAATCTGGTGTAATTTCTGTTGATGTATAATCTGTTCACGTGGACTGAATATGATGAAGAAGGATAAAGAAGAAGTATGCATTGACAGAGCTTTAATTCATAGTTTGTAATCTCAATTGTAACTAACTCAAATACAAGAGGAGATGTTACAGCTGGAATTTATGAGGCAATTATAGAATCTGTTATATATAGTTACAAACGTGTAATGCATGCTCTGCTTGTGTATATAAACAGGCAATTCATCAAATATATGATATGCAATAATAAGAGGTTGCTTATCTTTTTTGTAAAACTCTCTTATCTTTAATCTCTCTCTCTACTTCTTCAAATTGAAACTAAAGCAACTGTAAATATAAAAACAAACAATCAGCTAAATTGAACATGGTATCAAAGGTGATTTGATCAACAAGGAAGGGACGTAAAGCAATCTATGGTCATACAAACTGTGATTGAAAAGAAAAAAAAATGGTGACGAGATCTTCGAGCACCACAGTTTAATGGTGAAAATTATGATTTTTGGGTAGTTAAAATGGAGACAATCCCCATAGCGTATGATCTATGGGATGTGATTGAGTGTGGCACATTAACAAAAGAATCCAAGAAAGGAGGTGATGAAGGTGAATCTAAAGACGCTACTGGTTCAAAAGAAAAGAAGATTGAACCTGGAGAAGTTACTACTGTATCTAAAGAAAATAGGATAAATGCCAAGGCCTTGAGTATAATCCAAGGAGCATTGACTGATGAGCTCTTTCTTAGAATTAGGAATGAAAATACAACAAAAGGTGCATGGGATTTACTGAGAAGAGAATACAGAGGAGATAAAAAGGTAAGGGTTATAAAGTTGCAGGCTGTAAGGACTGAGTTTGAGTATATAGGAATAACAAATGGAGAGAGTTTAGATCATTACCTGACTAAGTTTTTTGAAGTAATAAATTATTTGAAGTCCTTCAGCGAAGAGGTACTTGAAACAAGAATAGAGCAAAAGATCTTAATGAGCCTTGGTAGGACATATAAGTCTATAGTTTCAATTATTGAGGAAACAAGAGACTCAGATACACTAAGAAGTGAAGAAGTTATTGCTTCAATTAAAGTGTATGACAGAAGGGAAGATATGTATGATGAAAGGGAAAGAGTTATGAATATTGAAAGAACATTTAGTAGCCTAAGAATTGGAGGGAATAACTACTTTCAAAATAACAAGGGCTTATAAGGTAGATCACACTCAACATGGCAGAATCAATATAGGAAGTCTGTAAATTAGAATCAAGGTGGAAATTTGTCTAATCTGCAAAATGAAAATTGGAATTAGAAATATGGAATGAATTACAATAACTCATTCAATCCACAACACAAAAGTGGCAGTAGTATCCAATCAAGCATAAAGCCAAAATACAGTACCTGTCAGAAATTTCATATGCAGATTTAAAGGAAAACCAAGATGTGGAAAAATGCAGTTGGTTTGGTCATGATCAAAATGATTGTGAATTCAACAGACAATTAGCTAATTGTGCAAAAAAAGAAGATACAACCACGAGAACAATGTTTTATATCCGTCATGCAACAAGTGTCCAAGATGAAGATGTGTAGTTTGTTGATAGTGCATGTAGTAATCACATGATTTCACTAAGAATCAAAATTGATAGATATTGATAGATCAATGACTTGCAAGGTATAAATGGGCTCGGGAGACCATGTGCAAGCAACAGGGAAGGGGACACTTGCAGTAGATACAAGACAAGGGGTAAGGCATATAAAAGAGGTATTGCTAGTGCTTGTATTAGATGAAAATCTACTAAGTAGGGAAAATGATGGAGCATGGTTATTATATTCTTTTTGGAGAAAAAAAAGTTATAATATTTGATGATAAAACATTTACAAACATTATAGCAAAGGTGATAATGAGAGGCAACAGGTGTTTTTCACCGTCGCTAGAATTAATAGTACCTACAACAAGAAGAGCATTTGTGATTGAAGGCTCTTGGATATGGCATAAAAGATTTGGACATTTGAACTTTGAGAGCATGAAGAAAATGCACCAGATGGATATGGTTGCAGGTTTGCCTATGATAACTAATGTGAATGTTGTGTGTGAAGGATGTGTGCTAGTCAAACATACAAGGCAATCAATTGACAAAGAAGGAAGCTGGAGAGTTTGTCATACATTAGAATTGGTACACACAAACCTGTGTGGACCTATGCAAAGTGAATCAAATGGAGGTAATAGATACTTTATCACATTTATTGATGACTTTACAAGAATGTGTTGGGTATACTTCATTACAAACTTTTCAAATGCTCTCAATATTTTTAAGAAGTTCAAAGTTCTAGTTAAATTGCAAAATAATTTCAAGTTGAAGATGCTAATAAGTAACAGAGGTGGGAGAGTATACCTCTTTGGAATTCCAGAATTTCTGTGCTGAACATGGAATTGAGAGGTAGCTGATAGTTGCAAATTTCCCTTATCAAAATGGTGTGGTTGAGAGGAAAAATAGAACCATTTGTGAGATGACTAGGTCAATGATGAAGGATAAGAACATACCTAATGAATTTTGGGTTGAAACTGTTAATACAACTGTGTATTTGTTGAATAGAAGCTATATAATGTCAATGGTAGCCAAGACACCAATTGAGGAATTTACAGGGAGGAAGACTGATATTGAACACTTGAAGGTGTTTGGGTGTATTTGCTACACCCATATTCCAGCTTGTCTAAGAAAAAAATGGGATAACAAAGCTGAAAAAGGAATATTCATGGGATAAGGTGGTTATGAAAGGGGTTACAGAGTTTATATTCCAAAATCAAAGAAGATTGTGTTATCCAGTAGTGTAATATTTGACAACATCTACACATGAGAGATAGGGAATGGGAAGTTTATTCCTTCACAGCTCATGCTTCAAAACAGGAATGAGGAAACACAAATTGAAAACACTCAGCTAAATAATAGTAAATACTCTCAGGAATTTGCAGAAAATAGAGGAGATGATGAAGACAGCAGCACAAGCTCAAAAGTTGACACATCAACTCCAGTTAAGATCAGAACATTGGAAGATATATATGCAAGATGCAATCTAAGCATGGTAGAACCTGAGAATTACACTGAAGCAGTTGATAATATAAATTGGCAAGATACAATGAAGGCAGAATTAAACATGATTAAGAAGAACAATAAATGGGAGATTGTAGAAAGAATCACTAACAAGCCTATCATAGGGGTTAAGTGGGTGTATAAGACCAAACTTAACATGGATGGTAAAATAAATAAATACAAGGCAAGGCTTGTGACAAAGGGGTATGCACAAAAGCCAGGAATTGATTACAATGAGACATTCACACTAGTGGCAAGGTTAGAACTATTTGAACTCTTATTGCACTTGTAAGTCAGAAAAACTGGAAATTATTTCAGTTGGATGTTAAATCAGCATTCCTAAATGGAATGCTTGATGAGGAGGTATTAGTTGAGCAACTCGAGGGGTTTATTATTCAAAGAGCAGGGCACAAGGTGTACAAATTGAACAATGCACTATATGGTCTTAAACAAGCTCCTGGAGCTTGGTATAGTGAAATTGACACCTATCTTACCATGAGTAAGTTCAAGAGATGTGCAAGTGAGCCTACTCTATACACAAGAGTTGATAATGAAGGAAATCAGCTAGTTGTATCCATTTATGTGGATGGCATTGTGTATATAGGCAGTATTGAGAGTATGATGAATGAAATTAAAAGGGAAATGATGCAGAGGTATGAGATGATAGACCATGGTTTTCTACATCATTTTTTAGGGATGGGAGTGCTATAGAGTGATGAAAGCATCTTCATCCATCAAAGCAAGTATGGAAAGTCACTATTGGAGAAGTTTGGGCTTGCTGATTGCAAACCAGTTTCAATTCCACTAGTTATTGGTGAGAAACTGAGAAAGAAAGATGAGAGTGAGTTAGCTAATGATAATTTGTATAGAAAAATTATGGGGAGCCTAATATATCTGACAACAACAATGCCTGATGTTATATATACTGTCAGCTTACTATCCAGATTTATGAATCAACCAACAAGGAAACATATGGGAGTTGCAAGAAGAGTTCTTCGATATGTTCAAGGAACTCTTGATTATGAGATTGAATATGCTAAACACAAATTAGCAACTCTTGTAGGTTTTTGTGATGTAGACTAGGGAGGCAATGAAGATGATAGTAGAAGTACCTCAAGATATGCATTTGGTTTTGGAAATGGTGTGTGTTCATGGATTTTAGTAAAGCAAAATTTAGTAGCTTTATCAACAGTAGAAGCTGAGTATGTCTCAACTTCTAAAGCAACTACTCAAGTAATATGGTTGAGATCTATACTTGATGATCTCGGTGAAAAACAAGAAAAGCTACTTTCCTATATTGTGATAATATGTCAGCAATTGCTATGGCAAAGAATCCAATATTTCATTAGAAAGCAAGACACGTCAACAGAAGAATTCATTTTATAAGAGAGGCAATTCAAGGAGGGGTGATTGATATAAAGTTTTGCAGTAGTGAAGAGCAACTAGTAAACATATTCACCAAGGGATTACCTATAGATAGATTTATTCAACTCAGATCAAAACTTGGTATCAAATCCGTAAGCAACTTAGGAGGAGATGTTGATGTATAAGCTGCTCACGTGGACTGAATATGATGAAGAAGGATGAAGAAGAATGCATTGACAGGGATTTAATTCATAGTTTGTAATCTCAACTGTAACTAACTCAAATATAAGAGGAGATGTTATAGCTGGAATTTGTTAGGCAGTTATAGAATCCGTTACATATAGTTACAAACGTGTAATGTATGCGCTGCCTGTGTATATAAACAGGCAATTAATCAAATATCTGATATGCAATAATAAGAAGTTGGTTATCTTTTTGTAAGACTCTCTTGTCTTCAATCTCTCTCTGCTTCTTCAAATTGAAACTAAAACACCTACAAATATAAAAACAAACAATCAACTAAATTGAACAATTTCAGCCAGCCACAACCTTGGTGAATCAATCTCTAAATACCTTCTTGGATAATCAGTAACATTTCTCCTTGAGGGATCCTCTTCAATTCTAAGTGTAACCTTACAAGTTGCCCTTCTAGTCCTCAAATTTCATGGTCTCAGAGATTCATCCATATTCCCTCCACCTCCTTTCTCTTCCTCTACCACAAAAGAAAGAGAAGAAGAAGGAAGCTTCAGTCTTTTGGCAGCAATATTGTTGACTTGAATTGGGTTTCTTTTATGATTTTTATAAGAAATCAAATTGGTAGGTTTTGATTGAAATCGTTGATGCTGCTGATGATCATTAATATCATCACTGACTTTGATGCATCTAAGGAGTCTCTCATCACGCATTTCAGAAGAAAAAAAAGGTAATGAAAAGTTGTGTAATTGCTTTGCTGCTCTAGTGACGATGAGGAAGCCATTGCTATTCCTATTGACAAACAAAAAATCACTACTTTTTGATTTGTGACTCTTTGATTGTTGTTTTTCCCTGTTGTATAATATGAAGGAAGAAGTTGTGTACTGGTTTTGAAGACGCTGGATTGTGAGGGAATTGTGGAATGAAGAAAACAAACAAATGATGAGATTTTTGGTTGATAAACAAAATGTCATCCATAATCTATTCTAATCTCCAGGGAATTTATATTTATATTTGCAGATACATACGCTTAAAATCAAAAAAGCATAGAGCGAGTGAGGTGTTTTAACTTTGGACAGGAGTTATTTGAAAATGGATAACAATTATTTTGTAAAAGTGTTTTTTTATTTAAAATTATAAATAAACTAAAATTAAAATTTAGAGAAATATCGTTTGAACGTATATGATTCATACAAAAAGCAAAGCATAATCATGTCATGATTGAGAATATAGTAGATGCCACTTTTAAAATATTATTTGCTTGGAAATATATTAAAATTATATATTTTTAATTTAATTTTGATATAAACATATAAAAACAATTCAAAATATATATATAAATAATTTAAAGTTAAAAAAGATTTCAAATATTTTCAAAAGCACAATTGAACCGTATTGTGAGACAAATAGTAATTTTGTTTTCAATTTAGCATGGTAAATTGGTTTTTTTTGGGAAAAAAATCCATAAATGATAAATAATATAGTTTGATGAGTTGTATACTTCACGTGCAAGTGGCAAATTACATGTGACATGCCAAAAAAAATATGGTTAGGAATTAGGGTAATCTTTTTAGCCTCTCAACTCCCTCAAACAAAAAAACAACCCAACAATTCTCAATTCAGAAATGCAATTATCTAACACAATTAAAAAATCAACACATTTCATAATTCATTAAAAATAACAATTCACGATTCGTGAAAATTTGCATATAGTGGTTGGAGAGAGGGATTCGAGGTGGAAAAGAGGAGGAAGGAGAAGGGAAAAAAGGAAAAAGAGATTTCTAACGTGGTGTTTTGGTGTTTCTTGATGCTTAATGTATGGAATATACCTTTATTTATAAATGATGGAAGAGAACAATCTTGTTTTTGTTATGGTAAAATTTTAGCTTTTGACTTGGCTTGGAAGGATCCTAATCATTCACTCAAAAAGACCATCTTGAATGGTCAAATATTGCACTTAAAGGTTACTTGAGTTGACTATTTTATGTTGTCGCGTGGTGGTTGTTGTGTCAATCAGTTGGAATGGACCATACTATGGTATAATACAATGTTATGCTATAATGGTGATGTTAGTTTGTTAAATTTGGTGAAGAGCCGAAACATTAAATGTCTCTGAAAACTAGTCATTCGAGCAACTTGTTTATGCAAAAATAAAGAAGATGATGAATAATAACCCAAAATGATGTTGTTTTAATAAATTTCAATTTAGTCATTAATCTTCTAAGTACTTTAATTACACCCTGATTGACTTAAAACTTTTAATTTCGTGAAATCTCACCCCGACCAAACTTCAACGGCATCCCCGAGTCTCCGTGCCTTTATCATTTTGGTATTTGATATTAAATTCATTTAATTTAACCCTCAATCTAGCTTTAAACTTTGAATCTTTTTTATTTCACCCTGATTTTCATTTTAATCATTTAGGTCCCTATAGTTTGATGCCTTTTACATTTTGGTTATTTGTTGCAAGTTTTTTCAATTTAACCTTTAATTTACCATAAGCCTTTGATTTTCTTACAAATTTACCTCTAATTTTAATCAATTGTCTTGGTAAAAATTAAATTTAATCTCGTAAAAACCAAATCTTAATTAAGCTGCAATTTAGCTATTACCTTATTTTTTCACCAATTAAGTTTCTAATAAAATCAATTCGACCCATTTAAAGTATAATTAAATCCTTGCATCGAATTAAATCATTTTATTAGAATCAAATTATTTTTTAAACATGATTAAGCTCTTAATTTTGATCATGATTAAATCAAATCCACCTATTAAAAATTTAGTTATGCCTCTTGAGTTCATTTCAATGCAAATTTATTCCATAATAATTTATATTAACTTGGAATTTGTATTGTTTCTTCACTCTTGGACATAATAAGGGTACAATCAAGTCTTGAATGTTTTTGACTGAGTTGAAAATCTCTATATGATATAGGTACTACTAATATCTAATATATTTTAAATAAAAATTATTTATATAAATTAAAAGCAAAAGATATTTTTGCTTTTTTGCATTTCTTATTAGATTCTATGGGGTTAAACATTTTAATTTGAATCTTACTCAATTTCATTAATTCTATAAGGACAAGTTAGATGGACAATTGCCTCACCCGGTATGGTTGTAAATTTATTTAATTTTTTTTACATTGCATCAAGTTTCTAGTTTTTATTGATTTTGCAATACATATCTTTCATGATTTAATGAGTTATATGGATATTCTAACACATATTTAGTTTTTATTGATTTTGTAATACATATCTTTCATGATTTAATGAGTTATATGGATATTCTAACACATATTATCAATTACTTTTGTTTCTTGGGAGAGTGACTTGTCCCGCTGCATTATTTTGACATAGTTTAAATGCATTGCTATGCTTAATTAATGCGCGGTAACTTGACCTATCCCAACACATTATGGATCATGTTAACATTGGTGAGGAGTTGCATACTATCATTCATTAGGGTAGGTCAAGGGAATTAACTTGTGATTCATGTAGATTATCTAGATCTTTTAGGTGTTAGGAGATATTAAAAATTTATGGAAAGACAACCAACAAATGATTTAGATACCTTCATAAATGATATTTTCCAATAATGTTCTAATGAATTGCACGTACATGGTTGCATTTCCCAAGGTGTCCACATAATTCAATGCATTAGGCGCTTCAATATCCAAGTTAGAATTAATTGGTATGCTATAATTTTTTTTATATATGACATTTATTATATATTTTTAATGATATTATAGATTTTAAGTGTTAGTCATTATTCATTGTCTTTATTATATTCATTTCTTATTACAAGATGCTTAGAGAGCAACATCAACTATCCATGAAGGTGTTCATGATATAGCACGTGTGTTAGCCAATAATACATCCAATTTTGTTTTGTTGGACTTTAGAAGATTGAGGAGGTAGAGTGTTTTGAAATAGTATTTGTGAAAGATCAAACCGTTTATCATGAATTGAAGCTTGAGACAAGTTGAATCATGAGTGTTCCTTGCCTATTCATGAGTTGAGGTGACTTTAGTGTTGTCCTCAACATGACCGTCATAAGCCTATCCTCGTGGTATAATGATACGAGGTTATTTCAAATGTAGTTAAATTATATGCTTTATGTTTTAAAAGTTATAAACTTAGTTTGCATTTAATAAAAAATATGTAAGTTTTCATCATGTTTGATTATAAATTGTGTAATGTGTTTTGCTTTTCTATTTATGAAGTATGTTGTGGAGTTTGTTGAAGATGAATGGTGGACTATATTTGTGAATTGTAATTGTTATTAGGTTGGATTTTTATGGCATAAATTACAAACTTGAAAGAAACTATCTTGGCTAATTTTTTAAAATGTTGCAATCCTTTTATGTCTCACTAAATTATGTTGTTTTCTCAAATATTTTCTTAATTGTAATATATTTTTCTATTTTGTATTTTGCTAAAGTAATAAAAACCAATATAGGTGACAAAGATCCCTCATTGCTGGTTTGATATGCAATAAATTCTAGCTGTTTTCAAAGTATTTTTTAAATTGCTTTAGGTCCACAAAATATTAAATTAATGTTTTGTAGATTGTTTTTAATAAGTTTTACGTGCTACCCTAAAAGATAAAAAGATTTCTAAAATAATTAATTTAATATATACCTAATTTAAAAAAAAATACTTTTAAAATACAACAGTACTATACATAGTAAAAGAACACGTGCTACCGAGCAGTGAGAACAGTTTAATTAATCCTTTTAAGAATTTTGAGATGGTTATAATGTTTAGTCCCTGTAATTTAATGAAACTAACTTGTTAATCCCTGTTGTATCAGAATTAAGTAAATAACCCAAATACTGAGAGATCATATAGACAGTGGGACCCCAATCCAACTTTCTCCCACAGTTACACTTCTCCAAAAAGAACAATAAACATTGTTGTTTCCCCTAAACAACACTAGACAAAACCAAAACAAAAATCCTTCCTTTTCGATCGATCATGCTCTCATTCAATCCGTAAATCAAAACCCATCTCTAATTCTCCAATTCCTTTTCAATGGCGTCTCCTTCTCTTATGGACAACCTTTTTCAACGTGGTTTAGATGACATCATCAAAGGTGTTCGCCACCAACAAAGTAGTACTGAATCCATTTTCATATCCAGAGTTATTGAAGAAATCCGTCGAGAAATCAAATCCACTGACTTGCAAACCAAATCCACTGCCCTTCAAAAACTCACTTACCTGAATTCAATCCACTTTATTGACATGTCATGGGCATCTTTTCATGCTATTGAATGCATTTCTTCTCCTACTTTCTCTCACAAAAAGATCGGTTATCTCGCGATCTCTCAGTCTTTCAGTGAATCCACACCCGTTATTTTGTTGATTAGTAATCAACTAAGGAAGGATCTCAAGAGTGGCAATGAGTTCGAGGTGAGTTTAGCTCTTGATTGCTTATCTAGAATTGGAACTGTTGATTTATGTCGAGACCTTGCGTCTGAGGTTTTCATTTTGATGTCTAGCTCTAAAATTTTTATTAGAAAGAAAGCTATAGGCGTTGTTTTAAGGCTTTTTGAGAAATACCCAGATTCAGTTAGGGTGTGTTTTAAGAAACTTGTTGAGAGTTTAGAGGGTAGTGATTCACCAATTGTGTCTGCAGTTGTTGGGGTGTTTTGTGAGCTTTCTGCCAAAGACCCCAGATCGTATATACCATTGGCACCTGAATTTTATAGGATTTTGGTTGATTCGAAGAATAATTGGGTGTTGATTAAGGTGTTGAAGATTTTTGTTAAGTTGGCTCCTTTAGAGCCTAGGTTGGCTAAAAGATTGGTTGAGCCAATTTGCGATCATATGAGAAAGACTGGGGCTAAGTCTTTGGTGTTTGAGTGTATTAGGACTGTAGTCACTAGCTTCACTGAGTATGAATCTGCGATGAAGCTTGCAGCTGCAAAAATCCGTGAGTTTTTGATGGAGGATGATCCAAATCTTAAGTATCTTGGACTTCATGCCATTTCTATTATGGCGCCAAAGCATTTGTGGGCAGTTTTGGAGAATAAGGATGTCGTGATCCAATCTTTGAGTGATGAAGATCCTAATATTAAACTCGAGTCTTTGCGTCTAGTTATGGCAATGGCTTCAGAGAGCAATTTGGTGGAAACTTGCAGGGTTCTGGTTAACTATGCACTCAAATCTGACCCTGATTTCTGCAATGAAATTCTTGGTTCAATTTTATCAACATGCTGCCAGAATGTGTACGAGGTTGTAATTGACTTTGATTGGTATGTATCACTTCTTGGGGAAATGTCAAGGATTCCAAATTGCAAGAAGGGGGAAGAAATTGAGAATCAGCTAATTGATATTGGTATGAGAGTCAAGGATGTTAGGCCAGAGCTTGTTCGCATTGCCCGAGACTTACTGATTGATCCAGCACTACTTGGCAATCCTTTTCTGCATAGGCTGTTATCTGCTGCTGCTTGGGTGTGTGGGGAATATGTAGAATTCTCGAGGAACCCAGTTGAACTTATAGAGGCATTGCTACAGCCTCGTACTAGTCTCCTGCCTTCGTCAATAAGAATAGTTTACATGCAGTCTGCTTTCAAAATCTTAATCTTCTGTATACATTCTTACTTTTTGCAAAAGGAAGATATGGCCTCTGAAGTTTCAGATTTGGTGTATAAAAGAGAATGCTCAGAAAGTTCTGATTTAGCAACTGGCAAAGCTATTGTCCAAAGTGATCAGGATGAAGGGTTCGATCCAAGGGAATCAAACCAATCATTTGAATATCCTTCAGTTGTAGATACTGGGGATGGACAGACATCTAAACCCACATTCATGGAGAAAAACAGTTTAATGCATGAATCTATTGTTAACCTGTTAAACCTGATGGAATTGGTGTTGAGTCCATTATCAGGCAGTCTTGATGTTGAAATACAGGAGAGAGCATGTAATGTGCTTGGATTTATTGAGTTGGTACAACAAGAATTTTCTAATCCCTTGATTCAAAAGGAAGCAAACTTGGATAGGGAAGAAGTGATTGCTTCCAGAGTTGTTGAATGGGTGCATGATGGCTTCTCTGAGGAGCTTGGTCCGGTCTCCATAACTGCCCAGGATAGAGTCCCTATACCAGATGAACTAGTGCTTAAGGAGAATCTCACTGACTTGGAAGCAATCTGTGGAGGTGTAGAATTACCTGCACCTGGTTCCTTTTCTCTTACAAGTCCATATTATGGAGAAAGTGCTGTTTATTCTGTCTCCAAACTCCAAGCCGAAGAAGATTCAGAACTATCAACTGAGTCCACTTCCTTGCTTACAGAACACCGAAAGCAGCATGAGTTGTATTATCTCCCTTCAGAAAAGAATAAAATTCCCGCAAATGATTACCCCCCTGCCAATGACCCTAGTTCTAGCATTAACACGAATGATGCCACTGAAGATTTAGTTAAGCTTGCAGATCAATCACTAGTCTCCAAGAGAAAGCCAAACCATGCAAAGCCTAGGCCTGTAGTGGTGAAATTGGAAGAAGGAGAAGCAGCACCTGTCGTTTCCAAGAAACCAGAGCTCAAGGATGATTTACTTTCCAGCGCCATTCATGATATACTTTTAGGTAATGAAGCCAAAGCTGCCTCCTCACAAAGTAATCCATCTGACAAATCTTCCAGTAAGAGGAAAGGGAAGGCAAAGCATGTTGATCTACTTGATTCAAAAGAAAATCTAGCTGTCGGAGAACAGCCCAATCATGAAAATCCAAGTTCAAGGAGAAGCAAACACCGGGGTGATGGAAAACAGAAAAGCAAGAAAAGTAAAGGGAAGAAGAATGGGGATGGAAGGGAAGATGATGGGGAGAAAGAAAGTCAGAAAATTAGAGATCACCATGGTAGACACAAAAGTCGACAAAGAGCTGATGCACCTATAAATGTGGTTCCACAAACACCAGACATTCCTGATTACCTTTTATAACTTTAAATGTTTGGTGCTGCTGTTAGTGATTCAACCACCTTGAATGCTAAGGCTGGGTTCATTTTTTGGGTGTAGATCAGATATATTCATTTTTTGGTTGGAATTGTTGCGTTTTTATTTTTTCTTTTCAACTCTGGGACTGCTTTTACCTGCTAGACACTGTCAAAAAGCAAAAAATGAAATGTTCAATTTGAGTTTAGAGAGAGATAAATTGCTTATATCCCTACAACAGCATTTGGTGTTAGCGTTTCATCAATCTTTTACTCTTGACTTCTGATTCTGAGCTTTGCAATGAATGGGAATTTATAAATCTGATCGTTCTGTGAATACTTGCTGAGTAACATTTATGTCAGGTGAGTGTCTTCAGGTAGAGCTTGGCTTGAATTATCTGCTCCTTTCGATTCTTATCTGGGAATACCATTAATTTCTGAGATGAAAACCAAGGCTCGCAGAATATTTGACATCTTTAACACTCCTCGCATGATTGTTCCAGTCTGCCATATATACCTTTAGCATGTTTTGATTTAAGTACCATCTGCTTCCTTAGCATTTATGTATTGTAATGGTTTTATTCATGAAGTATGGCATTTTTGACTTGTGTTTTTTGAACATTTTCACTTCCATTCGTTGTAGATCCTAATAATAAGAGTGTTGTAGTTATGATTTCAGAATTATTTATCTATTTCCATCTAGATTTTTGCAAGAAGTCATTTTCCATCTCTTATATAATACAGACTGTTCATTTGGGATTTAGTTTCAAATCACTTGGGACTGAAATGATGGTTTTATGTGACGAGAGAAGCCCATCATCTAGAATCCAGCAAGTCTATGACAGTAACATGAGTTTCAGTGTTTATTAAAATTGATGAAAAAAATATAAATCTTGAAATTTCTTTATTTGATCTTACCTAACATGAGTTTCCAATTAAATATTATAGTAGCTAACTCGATATGATTAACTTAAAAAAATGAAAAGATTTTTTTTAAAAAAGTATTGAGACAATAGTATATTGGCTGAATTCAGTCTCATGCCCATGAACATAAAATTATCTTTATAATATTCTGGAGATACTTCAACTCGATCAAATAGTCAAATAAAAAGTTATGCCCATTAACATAAAATTAGAAATTATAAAATTAAGTCCAACATAGCTACATGAATTATATCATCCCTTGTTGTAATCTTAATGCTTGACTCGGCCCAAATAACTTGAATTAGCTAATTGAATATCTCTTTAATCTTCTTTGCCATTAACCTTGTAATTGACAATAGATTCTTAGGTAATACTTATTGTTCCTCATAATTCCTCCACTTAATAAAGGATTTAATCTTAAATTATTATTTCCATCAAACAATTAAAGATACAATACTATAAAAGTAACAGTAATGATATCATCACCTAGAAGATCCATTTTTTTGAATCATTTAAAAACATGAAACAAACCATCTCCTCTAGAATGCAACTTAGATATTTTATGGGATGGAAATATAACACATATATAACTTTTGTGGCTTCAAATGCATATTGTTTATTGTTTTAACTATATATTGTCGAACACTTATTTTTTTTATCTTTTATTTTTTATTATCATCAAGACTAACCATTTAATTAACAATTTAATCAACAGGAAAATGAATCAAATTCGAAGAGTTTAGTGGATTAAAACCATACATAATCTCAAAAGGTGAGTGATTAGTAGTAAAATGCAAAATTCTGTTATATACAAATTTAATGAATGACAAGCTATCATCCTTATTTTTTTATTTACTTTGAATCACAGGACACAATAAATCACTCAAAGAAATATTTACTACTTTTATTTTATTATCCATGTATGGATGACAAGTACTAAGAACACGTAGTTCCAAACTTTCCCCATAAAACCTTTCATAAGTAACCAAGAAATTAAACATCAAGATCATAAATAATGCTTTGAACATCATGAAGTCATACCATAAAAATTTGGTTGTATTATCAGTTTTATGAAATGATGTAGAATGTTCCATCTTAGAATACCTATCTATATACATAAAAATTGAATTCTTACCCTTTTGACCTAGGTAAACCTTAAACAAAATTAAGGAAAGTATCTATCCAAGTTTCTTTAGGCACATTTAAAAGAGTTTATAATTAATATGTTAAGATATTCCATTTAGCTTGCTTACACATAATACATTTATGTCATACCCTTTATATATCATGTTTTATTTCATGGAGTGCTCATGAAAAACATCTAAAGTTTTCCCTACACCAAAGTGTCCTATTAAACCACCCTATAAGCTTCACATATAGACAATTCATGCATATAATTATTAGTCATTCAAATTTTATTTTGTTTAAATAAACAACAATCAAATCTACAACACATACTATAGGTTGATTTCTCACAAGCATTATACATATAAGCAAAATCAAAATCTTTAACATGCTCAAAACCTAGTAATTTCATTTACAAAGTAGAAAGAAAAGCATAACTGTAAAATAATACATCATCCTTTGCAGTATATTTACTTATACAGAATCACATATGAAAATGTTTTAATGACTTTTACCTATTTGGCATGCCTTCTATTCAACTTACCTTATCTTTTAAGTGCTTTAGACACATGTATTGTTTCCAAGTTTTAAAAGTCAATAATACATAAATCTTGTTGTGTAGTTCATTGTTGTTCTATTAAGGTTTTGAGACATTACACTCAATCTTAAAAGTTTTTAAGAAATTAAATAATGCTAATAAAAGTGCTAAAGATAGTCTGTTGATAATCAAAGTAAATGCATTCTCTTGTTCAATATCTCATATAAACCCAACAAATTTCTTGATAACTTTTATAAGTGATACAACAAGTATGCTAAAGTCCTTAATAGATATCCTATAAAAAACTAACCAAACCATACATTTTTCTTACCTTAGTAATTAACTTATGTGTAAGTTATTTTTGGATAACCTTCATCTTTTCCTTATCCATATATATACCTTTTACACTAACAATATATTCAAGAAACATAATTTTTTCTATGAAAATAGTGTACTTCTTTAAATTAACATCACTAATAGAAAATCAACGAATACATATGGAAACACTAACAAATGTTTTTGTCGTTATTTTGCTATGAACTCTACCAATGGTTTCTGTAAACAACGATGAAAACTTTCCATTAGTAGACATTGAAAAAAATATGGTGGGAAAAAAGAATAAGAAAAGGCATACACATAAGATGACATGTGGCTTTTACATACACTATTACTCATAGAAACTGACCATCGATAAATGTTGGTAGTAATTATTGTGAGATTCAAAAACTTTGAAAGTACAATGACTTGATATTGTTACCGATAAAATTACCAACGATTTGTCTAATGGATATATTCTATTGGTAAATCCATTGATAATTTTTTAATTTATAACTTGACCATTGACCTTCCTCTTACCCTCCACTCTTTATCCTTTTGCCTTCTTTATCTTATCTTCTTTAACTAATAGACACTACCTCCAATTTTAATATAGTTTAACCTCCCATAACATATGCGATAACCATAACACTTAGTTTGTGAGCATCTATTTTCTGATTCAACTTTTTTTATCATTCTTCACTTTAAGTATGAAAATTTACCTTTTTCTAATTTAATTTTGTTCTGTTAATTTTTTTTGTGCATATTTTTGAAATATATTTATTTTATTTAGGTGTTTAGTTGTTTTATAGTATTTCATATAAATTATTTTATATGGATTTATGATTTGTACATATTAGGGTTTGTATTAGATTTTGTAAAGTTGTATTTATTTAGTTATGTGTTTAGTTAATAAATGAGTATTGTATATGGGTATGTTATAAGTAATGGAGGATCATTCATGGATATTGTTACGTAGGATGAATTATTAAAATGAGGTTTAAGGTTTTTTAACTATGCAATATTTAATTTGAGAAACACAAGTGAAGAAGATAGTATATGTCCACATAAAAGGTGGAAAAATATTTTTTTTTATAGAGATGTTATCACGATGCATCTTTGACAAAACTTTTTCATGGAGAAATACTTGTGTTGATATGCATATAAAGAAAAATTTATTCCTGCGATACCATGGTAAAAGGATGATTTGGTCAACATATAGGTCTATGAGCATGAATAGAGTTGTTGATATCAATAGTAATTCTTATAAGAATATGGTTATTAATGATATGAGAATTAATCAAGATGGTGTAGGTGAAGTTCTAATCGTAAATGAAAAATCTAATGCAAAAACAACCATGCTTTTTATCTTTTAAAAGATTGATGAATCATTATGGGATGGTTCCATAATCATAGTAAATTATTGTCAATGCCATAAGTGTTGACCATCAAGTTAAATTATAAGTTAAACAACCATGCTTTTTATCTTTCCAATGATGAAGTCTGGAAACACTTAATTGTGTGCATACTTAGCTTTTAGCGAAAGCAAGGAACATGCTTATTGGTTTATTACGATGAATTCAATCTATTCAAGTCATTTATTGCTATTGATTCCAATTGGGCTGTTATACTCATAATATACAACTTGTCATCAAGAATGTTTATAAGGTTAGTGTTCATATTTTTATCTACTATCATACTTGATCCTTAAAATTTGGGACACAACATTATGTATATCTTAGACCATTGATTAATAAGTTGAAGTAGTTATGGTCATCCGGGACTTTGACTAATGATGTATTAAGGAAACAATTTTTTCATATGAAAACAACTTCATTTTGGACTATCAATGATTTTCTTGCTTACAAAATGGTTTCTAGGTGGAACGCACATATAAAGCTAGCTTGTCTATATTATATTGAAAACAACAAAGCATTCACACAAAGATTATGTGACAAAATAATTTTTTTTTACTATCACAAGCAGTGTTTGGCAACGAATCACAAGAATAGAACAAATAAAAAAGATTTTTCATTAGAAAAGTTGAGAGGGATGTTGCACTGGCGCTATCTTTGGGTGAAGAACTATGTATGCGGTGTCAAAGTATGGTGACATTATATGCAATTTGAGAAGCAAAAATTCCATGTTTATGGTTTGAAATTTTTTAGTTTTAGTATTTTTAGATCATTTTGATATGATGATGTCAAAAATGATTTCTTTTAAAAAATTATTATTTTGATGCATTTCTAAACGAAAAACACTTAAAAAACAACCTCAACCACATTTCCAAACAGGCCTTAGGAAGCAATGGTTGATATTAAGGCCCCGTTTGTTTGCTGGAAAATGGTTTACTTTTGGAAAGTGAATTCCGGGGAAAGTGAATTCTTGGAAAGTGAATTTCGATGTTTGACAGTGTTATGGAAAATGAACTGAAAAATAATTTATTAATAAATTATTTTTTTTTCAAGTTTATTAAAATAATGAGGAACAAATCTTACAAATTAAAAAGTTGAATGAGAATGAAATTGAAAAAAAAATAATTTCATAAATTATCTCAAATAAAATAAATAAAGATCAAATCTAAAAAATTAAAAAAAATGAAAGGTGAATAAATTAAAATAATAATAATTAACATTTCATAAATTATTTCAAATAAAATAAGTAACAATAAAAAAATGAGGACCAAATTTGATAGATAAAAAATTTCAATAAAAAAATGATAAGAAAAAAGCAAATAGCAATTACAAAAATAAGGACCAAAATTAATATAAAAATTAAATTTTAAGAGATGGAATTGAAAAATAAATATTCAAAACAAATTATATATAGCAATCAAAAGTTTGAAGATTAAATTTGATATAATCAGCAAATAATGATATTTCTAAATTTTTCACAACTTCCGGAAAGTGTTTTCCGCCCAAATTTTCCGCCCAAATTTTCCGGAAAACACTTTCCTGAAAACCAAGCCAAATTCTTCTATGACTGGAAAGTGTTTTCCGTTGACCAACTTTCCGGAAGGCAAACAAACACAGGAAAGTTTGGAAAGTGGTTTCCTGGAATTCACTTTCCGGGAAACAAACACAGCCTAAAAACGAGATTCTGGATCAATTTTTCGAACTTTGAAAAACAACCTCAACCACATTTCCAAACAGGCCTTAGGAAGCAATGGTTGATATTAAAAAAGAGATTTTGGATCAAATTTTTGATGGTTCACATTAAACATGCATACAAAGATACAAATCAATGTGTTGGTTCCTTGGTGAATCAAAGATATAGTGTTACAGTGAAAATGAGTTGCTAAACATTGATATAGAGGAATTTTTATCTCTATTAAAACGGATAAAAATACTTCATGTATTTAAGTATAGAGCCTGGGATTGTAACTTCCAATCTTAGGATTTTCATACTCAATATATATATATATATATATATATATATATATATATATATATAAACAATTTATTACAGTATGTATTTTGTTTAATTGATAAATCTTATTTGATAAATATTTTTTTTTCATGGTCAATAGAAATTGTTTATAAAAAATATCACGTCCACCACAATAAGGCAGTGAAAGAAGGAATACAAACTACCTTTCATATAAAACTTACATGGAAATCAAGAGATCTTTATAAAGAGTATTAAGATCCTTTATCTCTATTTTATCCTTGACCATCAAGATACCCTTTTGAGATAAAGTTTTTTGTAAACAAAGAAGAAAGAAGTTGAGAAAACAAAATTAAGATCACAATGTCATTTTTTAAACAGTTTGATCTTCACATACACATTCAATGTTAGTCACATTTCAAAACTATTTATAATTACTTGTATTTTTCATCTCTATTTCAAAACTTTATTTATTCATGAAGAAAGGAGAAAATGTTTATATATATATATATATAATTATATGAAAAAATAAATAAAAGGGACAATTTATCATTTTGAAAATAAATTTCTTATAGCTATATATATATATATATATTAATATCTACAATGATCAAACACCCTATTTGTTTGTAAAGCCAAATCTATCTCAACTAATACGTAAACCTCAAGGATCTAAGATAACAAATTGTCTGCACTACATGGATCAAATAAAATAGCATTTGAACTAAAGAAAGAATGTATAGGTCACAGAGAATTCTTTGACATATTGTCATTAAACTAAATCAAATGAGTCAAACTATAAAACTTCTTACTTGACTTTTTGTCTTGTTTGAAATTCAAATTAAATCTTTTGGAGTTTAATCAATGTGACCATATCTACTTCCCATGTAAACAAACTCGAATGAATTGTAAAATCATAATTTGACTTTAAAAACAATTCCAAGAAAACATTTTTAAAAAAATATTAAGATAGTGACAAATTGGATCGACAACGACTTCATGACTCAACACACCAAACATGCTATTCAACTCATGACCTTCATTGTTTTTAATACTATTCTTTCTAATTATATGATAATAAAAAACGCATTTTCAAAATCAAATACTAACCAAATGTTATCATGGTTACGTGTGACGATGATAACTCTAGAAAAATAAATTAAAACAAAATCTTGAAGAGCAATTAAAAATTAACTAGATATTAGAAGATGAAATTGAATAAAAAAAAATCAAAAACAAGATCATTAAAAATAAAAAAATGAATGATTTAATCGAAAAAAAATTAAATATGAAAAAAAACAATAAAAAAGCCTAGGTGTAAGAGTTTGAGGTAGGCGCATGTGCCATTTTCTATTTGCTATTATGTTTAAATGCAATCAACAAATTACCAGTTATTGTTAAAATCCAGCCAAAGTGGTGGTCAGAAATTCAAAAGTGGATTTTTTTAATTTTGTTTTAGTCTCAACTTCAATGCAACTAATAAATACCATTTAAAGCACCTACCACCTCCAAAAAAACCCTTAAAATCAATCTTGACCTAAAAAACTATTTAAAACTCATTTTCACTTAAAACACTGAATGGGCACTCATAGAATGTCAATAAATCTATTATCTAACTTAAAAAACCCCATTAAATCTGTCCAAAAACACAAAATTAAATAGGAAAAGAATGTTTCTCAGTAAGATGAAGGCTAAAACTCTTCTAGTAAAGAAGAACTCGTTCACATCAAGTTCAACGTTTCTGGTCACCAAATGTGGCCGACCAACAACTTTTTTCATAGGAATCTTTTGTCCACCACTTTCTCTTTCTCATTTCTAAAATTCAAGTACTAATAAGGACAATAAGAACATACGAGTTGATTTTTTTTATATATATTCATACTTTACTCATTATCCACTAGTAAACATATTAGATATACATACCCTATCCATAGAGCTTTGGGTATCCATATTGATATCGATTTATTATGATTATTTATAATTCAACAATTCATGTATATATGAAATGATATATATATATATATATATAAATTAAAAAAATATAAATACCCTTTAGATATTTACTTATAAAACACAATTATATAACTTGGGCTAATAATACACAAACTGAATTTTTGTTTTAAACATCCTGAATTGCTATAGTGTTTTCTCGCTTAAACTTTTTTTTTTTTGTTTTTTTTTCACAATGCTTTCCGGCTTATACTTTATTTATTTGTTGTTTTACCTATAAAATTTATTTTTTTTATAAACGGTGTCTTTGGACCAGTTTAAGCACATCACGACTAATCCTGAACTGTTTTTTTTTTAAACACTGGATTGCTTTTGTTTTTTTTTCACTAGCACTCTAACTTTTTTTTTTTACTTATACATTTTTTTATTTATACAATTTTTTTTTCACGGTCTCCAAGCCAACTTAAGTGCACCACGACTAATCCGTAAACTGAATTTCTATTTTAAACACTATGGATTGCTATTGTGCTTTCCCGCTTAAACTTTTATTTTTCATAGTGTTTTCTCGCTTATACTTTTTTTTGTTTTTTACCTATATAATTGTTTTTTTATAATTGGAAGCTCCATACCAGCTTAAGCTTACCACTACTAATTCCCAGACTGATTTTTTTTTAAACACTGTGGATTGCTTTTGTTTTTTTATCACTAGCACCATAGCTCCCCACACATTTCACTATGTATTGCTATAGTGGTCTTCCCTTGGACTTTTTTTTTGGTTTTTTAACCTATACAATTTTTTTTCACTTATACAATTTACAATTTTCTTTTTTTAACCAGGATCTCCAGACCAACTTAAGCGCACCACGACTAATCCATAGACTGAATTATTGTTTTAAACACCGTGGATTGCTGCAGTACTTTCCCTCTTAAACTTTTTTTTTCATAGTGTTTTCCCGCTTATACTTTTATTTTTTCACCTATACAATTGTTTTTTTATAACCCGGGTCTCTGGACCGGTTTAAACACATCACAACTAATCCCCGGACTAATTTTATTTAAACACTGTGGATTTCAAAATTAATTCCAGCAGCGAAGCGCGGGTTTATGACTCATTAATTCTAAATCATCTAAATAAATTTGGTGATCAAATTTTTTTTTGAAAGGTTATGTAACTTAAAAAAGAGGTTGAAATGATCAAATCCATAGTGAATTGTTTCACAGTAAACCAGCAACTCCTTTAATTTCATTTTAATTTTAATGCAACACAATTTAATAATCCATAAAAAAGCCTAGAATTGTTTTTTTTTTTTTTTTGAGAAAAATGGAGTTGAAAAAGACTAACAAAACTAAGAGGGATTCACAACAATGCTAAGTAAAAATCTTATCTAATAAAAAGGCAACTGACAAAACAGTAATAATAATACTATATTCTATTATATAATTAACGAAAAAGCCAAGTCATTTGGCAAAACACCATTTACCTATGTGGATGTATTATAATAGTTCTTTGGGTTCTCTTCATCCGGGTGCCAATTTCCTTTTGTTATGCGTTGTAGGGGTGGATCGCTATAGATTTTTATATTTCCTAGACCATAGAAAGTGGCTCTTGGCTCATTTTCTTATTTCTCGAGAGCATATTTTGGTGTGTCGGGAATGGCTCTAGCATGACTAAAAGAGCTGGTTTTCATGGATATAGGGCGGGGGATGTTGATTTCTCCAAGTTTGACACCACCATTGTGCATTAAATGAATGATCCACTTGCACTTACGTTTGGCATCTCCTCGACGTTACAAATCATAGTCGTGTGTTTTGTTCCATTTCAATTAAAATAGTAAAAATATTTCGTATTAGTTAAAACAATAAAATAAAATAGTGTTATTTTTATTTTGATTTAAATTCTTGTTAGTTCTAGATTTTTTTGACTAAATACCGGTAGAAACGTTTCAATTTCGTTCTACCCAATCCGTTTTGGCCAAATAATGTTTTTTAAAATAATAAATAATTTTTCAATATCAATCATATCTCTTAATCCGAAAACAATAAAATAAAATTGTGTTATTTTTACTTCGATTTAAATTCTTGTTAGTTCTAGATTTTTTTGACCAAATACCGGTAGAAACGTTTCAATTTCGTTCTACCCATTCCGTTTCGGCCAAATAATATTTTTTTTAAAATAATAAATAATTTTCAATATCAATCATATCTATCAATCTGACCGTTGGATTGAGATAAAATTTCACGAGGAGTCTTTTAATATATTTATATATATTATGTTAAAATTTCAAAGTAATCCGAGAATGTAATGACCTTGCAAGATTGATGATGATATTCTCATAATATTATACATGTTCTAAATAATTTATTTTTTTGGATTTGAACCTTTTTTTTAATTAATATATTTAATTATATTTATATATATATAAGGATGTTGGTGGGAGAGGCCACTGGTGGTGGCTTGTAGACACACAAAAGGGATAAAATACACTATTTTATTTCAACAAAAAAAAATACACAGAGCATGAACAAATTGTCAAAACTCTCTCTTTTCTCTCGTGTTTTCTCTCTAATATCTCCCACTCTCATTTCACCTTAACTAAGCTTTCTATTTATACACAAAATAAAAGCTTGATATCTTGACTTTAAGATAAGATTGGCAAGTTGTAGGTGGCTTGCAGGAGGCGGTGGACATTGACGGTGGTCATGGATAGTGGCTGTCAGAGGCTTTAATTGGCGGAAGCTGGTGGTTGCATTTCTTGACTTGTAGATTGAGTTTATCCTAACAAAGGATAACCCGAATAACACATCGAAACGCTCTAAAACCGAAATATTCCATTCCAATTGAATGTTTAAAAACAAAGTACCAACCGAAACGGTATTGACAATCTTGGTACTCTTTGCTTTCTTCATACTTTTACATCAGTTAGGGGTATATATGAAAAAAAAATTCTTAGGGAGAGGGATCTTTTTCAAATTTGTTTTTGCATGTCTTAGGTTTGCAGATGGGCTGTCGTTGACTATTGTATTGTGCAGGTTGATTTTGCTTGGTTTGAGCTTACCTTTTTGCATGGTCATTACATGCTTCAACTTTCTTTTCTTTATCTGTTAGCTTTCGTTGTGCTCTTTCGCTCATTGGTCTTTCCAACAACTTTTTTTTTTTAGGTTTTTAATCCCTTACTTCCCATCAGCTTTCATGTGCTTCTTTCCTGTTTTATATGCTGTGTGTGAAGGTCGGACAATGACAGGGTTGTTATTATTTTTATGCTGGAGCTTTGATCTTGAATTCCAGATTGAAGTAACCATTCCCATAAAGCTTATGCATGAGCAACATGGCTTTTATACTATCGTTTTAATTTAATTATCTTAGAAAATTGTTAACCTGAGGGAAAGAAAATTTTGCTATGTTTGTTGTAACCCAATTTTGGGTCATGCCTCAAAGCTAATATATATATATATATATATATATATATATATATATATATAATAAAAAATAAATAAAAGGTGGTTGGTGTCGAAAAAAACCAAGTTAAAATTTTGGATATTTTTGAAAGTTCGATTGTACCCCTTTTTGTGCCCGAAAATAAAAAAACGCAGATCCAAAGCTAAAGTAATTTATTATAAGATAAATCCGCGCATAAACTAAGTCATAAAATATATTTATATTTTTTATGGACCAATTTGATATAGTCGTTGGTTTAATATAAAAACATAATTATATTCAGGAATTAATTTAGGGCCAATTGGAGGGTTTAATTAAGCTTGACGACTTAATTATACTTTAATTGATCAAATTAATTTTTATTAAAGGCTTAGTCAATAAGAAATCAAGTTCTTAAAATTAATGCGGGCTCAGTTGATGATATTTGAATTTTCGGAAACCGATTTGAATTTTTTCTAAGCCAAATGGGTGAAATCGGGGTTTAAATTGAACAAGTTAAGAGTGTAATGGTTGGATGGGGACTATATCGCATAGATAAAAGTCGAGGACCGAAATATAAAAGAGGTACGAAGTTAAGGCTAGTATTGAACTTATGAAGGAGGGTATGATTGAACAAAGTCATGAACTTAAGTTCAATTGAGGTTGCAATTTAAAGGAGTTACGAATTGAGGGACCAAATCGTATTTTGCACAAAATATAAATATATATATATATATATATATATATTAAAAATAATAATAAATAATAATATAAAAAAATAAATAAATAAGTAATATTTTTGGAGCCACAAAAAATACACCCACATTGCAGACCACACTCCCCGCCACCTGCCAGGAATTGGGGAGTGCACTGCCAGAAACCAGGAAAGTCACCGTTGGTGAGGCCCTATTGTTATTCAAGGATTAAGGCAACTATACACCTAAGGGGGAATTAGGTGTAAATACAATAATTATAGCAATTCTAAAATCAATTACTTTAAAGTAAAGAGATAAGAGAGAGATTGCTAACTCGGTTTTTAACGTGGTTCGGCAAGCCTACGTCCACGATTCAAGTACAAATCCGTACTTGAGTATTGTACTCTCTTACTAGTCCAAGTAACAAGATTACAAATCTTGCTTGATGAATCCACACCAAGACTTTTACACCACTTGAAGATATGCCCTCTTCAAGATTTTTCTTCTTCCCACTTGAAGATGTACCCTCTTCAAGATTTTTCCTTGGTGATATTCCCTCACCAATATCAAAGAGTTTTATACTTCAACTCTCAAGAATAATACAATGGTTGTTTTTGTAAAACAACAATACACTCTTAATAGTGTAGATATTACAAATGAAGATCTATGATCTCTTTATCTCACTTGATAACACTTAGAATATTTGAAGGTGTTTAAGTGTAGTGAGAATGAAAAATACTCTTTGTGTTAAGATATGAAGATTTAAACACAAATATGAGTATTAATAAAGATTGATGATATGAAGATGTTTTTGCACTCTAATTGCCTCAATATAAGATATGAAAGTTCTTGTATATATATTTTTGCAATTAGGAGGGCTATTTATAAGTTTCTAAAAGAAACTAGCCGTTTATAGCCGTTTTAATGCAACTGTCATATCAAGCGGTCGACCGGTTCACAACGGACAAATAAAGTGGTCGACCAGTTCATCTCAAAAGACAATTCGTCTTCCAGCGGTCGACCGGTTCACAACGGATAACCCAAGCGGTCGACCGGTTCGGCTTGAAAGACTTCAAGCGGTCGACCGGTTCACAACGGATAAACCTAGCGGTCGACCGGTTCAGCTCAAAAGACAATTTGTCTTCAAGCGGTCGACCGGTTCACTTGGTATACACCAAGCGGTCGACCGGTTCATGCAGAAAGGCAATTGTGACAAATTATCTTTTCTGAATTTTTGAACCGATTGGTTATGACTTAAACCTCTAATCATCAAACTCTTTTAATGCATGCAATGTGAAGTGTGTGAGTTCATTTTAAATTGTGCTATCAAGTTAGACATTTGAGATTTACATTATTAAAGCACTAAAATGAAAACTTCTTCTTTGTCTTCACTTGCTTGCTTCTTAAACTTCTTGGAGTGATTTCTTCGTGTACTCCGTTATGCTTCTTGATGTATTCTTTGTATAATACTCGCTTATCGCTTAATCTCATCCAAGCATATTATTAGTCCATTTTCTTTTATTGTTATCATCAAAATATATAAAACATATAAGTGTGACATTATATGTCAACAATCTCCCCCTTTTTGATGATGACAATAAACAAAAAGTCTTAGATAATAAATTGAGTCTCCCCCTAAATATTATAATGCAATATATAGGAGACATTGAACATTTGTAGCAATTTAATCTAAGTACAAATATCATATGCAATTTATAAAAGAAATTCATATTTCTCCCCCTAAATATATGCATATAATTCTTTTATATTCTCATATTTGACTCCCCCATTATTGATGCATTTTATATTCTCATATTTCTCTCCCTTTGGCATCAACAAAAGAAGGTTAATCATTGTGGATAAGAAATATTCAATATCATTGTACATATATCCAAAATGAAAAGCACAAATACAATATTCTAAATAACAACATAAAAAGATGAGATGCATGATACACAATTACGAAGGAGGTGGGTTCCGTGAGAGAAGAGAAGCCATCATCGCCTTCATCTCCTCGAATGTCGATCCGCATGGATCGTATATCTCGTCTCCATAAGCGTGAGACGACTCTCTATCCTATGCGACCAGCCACTCGCAGATGGCTCATCCGGGGAGGAAGCCTGAGGTGGTGACTCAAACAGATGTGTGAACTCGCCTTCACCTTCATCCTCACCGCATTCTCCTCCTCTTCATGCTCTTCCTCAAGCATGTGCACCTTCTTGGTGCCCTTGGATCCATTCACCATGCTCATTAAGCACATATTTCATCCTAGTTAGAGTGGTGTTATTTATCTCCGCTTTATCCGAGTACGGTCTCTTATCCGCACTCGTCACAGAAGATCTCAAAATGCTCAAAAATAGTGGTAAACACTTGACCATAAGGTAGAGCCTTTTGTTTTTGATCAAATGCTAAGATTATATTCCTAATCAATATGTATGGAAGGTTTATTGGCCTTCGCTGAATCATACAGTCAATTAAGCATAACTCCATAAATGTGACTTCATCATAATGCCCCTTTTTGGGCAAGATATTGTGAGCAATAATTCTATGGAGTATCCTAGGTCTCAATAAAAGATCTTGACTCTTTATTTTAGCACCTGGAGCAAATCCATTATTTCCAAGATGCAATGCAACAACATAATCATAGCTAAAACCTTCAATGGTCTGAATTATTTTAATATCAAACACCCTTGGACCATCATTAGATATTCCCAATATCTCAGCTAATTCATCACAATTAAATTCAATAGGATGTCCTTGAAGAGTACTCATTATTCTAGGTTCTACATTAACCCTCATGTTAGCAAAGAACATTCTCATCAATTTAGGGTATGTAGGTTTCCTATATTCATACAAAGGAGTACCAACCCATTTCAAGCAAATAAAGTGTCTATACCTAAAGCAGATAGATCATTGCTTAAACCTCTTTCTACGATGATAGCTCTATTTGAGAAATTACTCAAAAATCTTTGAACATTATCACCTGACGAGGAAGCTGGATCATTGGCTCTTTTGCTCCTTGATTCAGTCCTTCTTAATCGCTTATGAGATGCCATTGTCTTCAATTTGGCTATGGGTGTTTTGATTTAGATTAGTTTTGGAGAGGATTTAGGGTAAGATTTTTCGGATTTGTCTGCTGAATGAGTTCTCAAACCCTAGATAGTATTTATACTATCGAGCAACCGGTCGACCGGTTGCCTTGGGGTAAGTTCAACCGGCCGACCGGCTGACTCCCAAGTTGAGAATTTTCCAAATTTCTCTTTGAACCGCTTCTTTCCACTCATAATGTAGCCTTTTCATGTAAAAATTATGTCCAAAAGGCAAAGAAATCAAGGGGCTAAAAATGCAATTTTAGGCAAGAGCTTAACGCTATCGTTCTTCCGCTCAACCTGGTCGACCGGTGATCCAGATGCATGTACCGGCCGATCGGTACATGCAAAAATGGAAATTTTTGCATTTTGACTGTAAAATCATTCATTAATATTCAAAGGTACCCTTTATGTCGAAAAAGTATGTTCGTAACCATTTTCCTCCAAGATTCAAAAATTCCAAGAGCTATCCTCTGCTTTATTTCGTCTCAACCTGGCCTACTGGCTAGTTACTCTTGATGAACCTGGCCGACCGGCTCATCCTGAACTTCTAAATTCTCCAATATTTGTTTTGAACAGGTTTCTTATGCTCCAAGTGTATACTTTTTAACATCAAATAAATCCAACTTATAACCATTGATGTATACATAATTTAAACATCATTTGCATGGATAAATCCTAGGTTCCTTCTTATTTCGCAAAAGCGATCTTTGGCTAAGAGTTTTGTAAAAATATCTGCAAGTTGATGTTCTGTACCTATAAACTCAAGTACAATATCTCCTTTTTCAATGTGATCCCTTAAGAAGTGATGTCTTACTTCTATGTGTTTTGTATGAGAGTGTCGAATAGGATTTTTAGATAAGCAAATAGCACTTGTATTATCACATTTAATCGGAGTATTTTCAAACTTAAGTCTATAATCCTCCAAAGTTTGTTTCATCCATAATACTTGTGCACAACAACTCCCCGCCGCAATATATTCTGCTTCAGTTGTTGATAGGGCTACCGAGTTTTGTTTCTTACTTGCCCATGATACTAGTGAAGATCCTAGAAAGTGACAAGTTCCACTAGTACTTTTCCTATCTATTTTGCAACCCGCAAAATCTGCATCCGAGTAACCGATTAAACTCATTTCACTTCCTTCGAATACCACAACCCTAAATTAATTGTACCATGCAAGTAACTAAAAATTCTTTTACTCGCACTAACATGGGATTCTTTTGGACATGATTGAAATCGTGCACATAAACATACACTAAACATAATATCAGGTCTACTTGCGGTTAAATATAAAAGAGAACCGATCATACCTCGATATTTGGTGATGTCTACGGTTTTACCTTTTTCGTCCATATCAAGCTTAGTAGATGTTCCCATGGGTGTGTCGGCATCTTTGACATGTTCCATCCCAAATCTTTTTAGAAGATCCTTGGTGTACTTGCTTTGGTTGATGAAGATGCCATCTCTTGTTTGCTTAATTTGCAATCCAAGAAAGAAATTTAATTCTCCCATCATGCTCATTTCAAATTCCTCTTGCATGCATTTTGCAAATTCCTTACATAGAGATTCGTTAGTAGCACCAAAAATTATATCATCAACATAGATTTGTACAATAAGGATATCTTTTCCTTTTCTTTTGTAAATAGGGTGGTGTCAATTTTGCCAATGTAAAAATCATTTTCGATAAGAAATGTTTTTAATCTATCGTACCATGCCCTAGTTGCTTGTTTCAAACCATACAAGGCCTTTTGAGTTTAAACACATGATTAGGAAATTCAAAATTTTCAAAGCCTTGAGGTTGTTCAACATATACTTCTTCCATTATAAAGCCATTTAAAAATGCACTTTTAACATCCATTTGGAAGAGCGTAAAATTTGCATGACATGCATAGGCTAATAGCATTCTTATAGATTAAAGTCTAGCTACCGTGCAAAGGTTTCTTCATAATCTATTCCTTCTTCTTGATTATAACCTTTAGCAACTAGTCTTGCTTTGTTTCTAACAATAGTCCCATGTTCATCAACTTTGTTTCTAAAGACCCATTTAGTACCAATTATTGATAAATCTTTTGGTCTAGGGACTAGTTCCCAAACATCATTTCTCTCAAACTGATTTAGCTCATCTTGCATGGCTAAAATCCATTTTTCATCATTTTCAGCTTCAAGAAAGGTTTTAGGTTCTATTTGAGAAACAAATGCATAATGACCACTAATATTTCTAATGGATGCTCTAGTTTTAGTTCCTCAAACGGATTACCGATAATTAATTCTCGAGGATGAGAACTTACATACCTTAGCTCCTTTGGCGGCTCAAAGGAGTTACTTACCAACTCTTGTTGATTGCTTTAGCTTGGTTGGTCCTTGTTTGTATCTTCATTTGATATTTCATTTGGATTTGTATCATGAAGATTCAAATGTTGAACATTTTTATTTAAGTCATCTGTAATCTCAACAATTGTGTCATTTTGAGTTTCCTCAAAGGCTGACATGCATGGATTCTCAAGACAAAGTGTTTTATTATTGTAAACTCTGTAGGCTTTGCTAGAGGAGGAGTATCCAAGAAAATTCCAACATCGGATTTTGAATCAAATTTGTCAAGGTTGTCTTTAGTGTTTAGAATAAAGCATTTTGAACCAAAGACTTTAAAATAAGAGATGTTGGGCTTCCTCCTTTCCAAAGCTCATAAGGAGTCTTTTTCAACTCAGTCTCAAGGTAACACGATTTAAAACATAGCAAGAAGTATTTACGGCTTCCGCCCAAAAATATTTAGGGGTATTAAATTCATTTATCATAGTTCTTGCCATTTCTTGAAGAGACCGATTTTTCCTTTCCACAACCCCATTTTGTTGGGGAGTTCTAGGAGTTGAAAAGTTGTGGTGGTATCCTTTTCTTCACAAAACATTTCAAATAAATCACTTGTGAATTCACCACCATGATCGCTTCCTTATGTTAATTATAGAAAATCCTTTCTCATTTTCGATTTTCTTTGAAAACTTTATAAATTCATGAATTGTTTCATCTTTTGATTTCAAAAATATAACCCATGTATATCTAGTAAAGTCATCAACAATTACAAACACATATCTATTACCACTTAAACTTCTTGTTCTAGTTGGTCCAAATAGATCTATGTGAAGTAATTCTAAAGGTCTTTCGGTTGAAATGTGATTCTTACTTTTAAAAGATGTTTTGAATTGTTTACCCATTTGGCAAGCGCCACATAGCTTTTCCTTTTCATATGAAATATGAGGAAGACCTTTAACTAAATCATTTTTGGTCAATTTTGAAAGAATGTCCATGCTTATGTGACCTAGTCTTCTATGCCATAGAAAACTATCATTTATACTAGCAACAAGACAATTTTCACTACTCATACATGCATCTATTTTGATCTTATAGATGTTTCCAATTCTATTACCGATAAAAATAATTTTGTCATTTTCAAGTATTAAGCAACATGTATGATCAAATAAGATTTTATATCCTTTGTCACATAATTGACTTATACTAAGTAAGTTATGCTTAAGATTATCAACAAGAAATACATTTTCAATGGAGGTTGAAGACATACCTCCAATGTTGCCAATTCCAACAATTTTTCCTTTTGAGTTGTCCCCAAAAGTCACTTTTCCTCCTTTAGTTTTGGAAAGACTTGAAAAAGGGTGCCGCCTCCGGTCATGTGTCTTGAACAAGCACTATCCAAAACCACTCCCCATGTTCCCTTGGTTCCTACAAAATAGAATCAAGATGAGGATTTTGGTACTCATACCTTCTGGGTCCTTTTGGTTAGGGGTGGTTCCTTTGGAACCCAAATCATGTCAACAATTTTATTTTTCTTCATCGGACATGCATAAATCAGATGACCTAATTTTCTACAATAATTGCATGTATGACTTGGATCAAAAGACTCTTGAGCTTTAACAAAGTAATTCTTTAGGTAATTTTGATTTTTATTAGGTTTATAACCTAATCCTCCTTTGTTAAATACACTTCTTTGACTCGAAAGCATTTTCTCAAAAATTTTGAGCCTTGTGTGAATTTTGTGATAATTTTATTCAACTCATCAACTTTCTTTTAATGATTTATTATCTTTTTCAAGTTGATTGGTCTTGCTACTCTTGTCATTTAAATCATATACTTTCTTTTCTAATAAATCTTTTTCTTCAATTAAACATATATGATTTCTTTTAGAGTACTATATTTAGAACCTAATTTCTTATATTCTATATACAAACTTTCAAGTTGATCATGTAGTTCAATATAAGAAGGGTCGGATTCATCATCCGAAGATTGTACCTCATTTTCGCTTTCAATTGCTATAAAGCACATGTTCGCCACATGTTCTTCTTTCATCATTGGAGCTTGAGTCCGAGTCATCGCCTCCATGTTGCTTTCAAAGCTTTCTTTGAAAGCGATTTTTCTTTTTCATTTGAAGAAGGGGACAATCGGTTTTGATATGTCCCACTTTGTTGCACTTGTAGCACCTTGGAGTTTCTTTGCTAAATTCTCCTTTGCTTTCTTCCTTCTCAGTAGTTCAAAACTTTCTCTTATCATTTTTCTTTCTAAGAAAGTTTCAAACTGCCTTGTGATCAATGCTACATCTTCCACAAGATCGCCGCCACTGCCTTCATCATCGCTATTATCCTTGTCTTTAACTTGATGAACAGCTTTAAATGCCAAATTTTTCTTTGGCCTTTCTTCCCGATCTTGTTTTTCCATAGTGATCTCATGAGTCATTAGAGAACCGATGAGTTCTTCTAATGGTAATTTTGTAAGATCTTTTGCTTCTCGTATAGCTGTCACTTTAGCTTCCCAAGCTTTTGGTAGAGATCTCGAGAATCTTGCTTACAATTTCTGTATTTGAATAAGTTCTACCAAGAGCATGTAAACTGCTTGTAATACTAGTCATACGAGTGAACATGCTTGTTATGGATTCATTTTGTAACATTTTAAATAACTCATATTGATGAACTAACATATCAATTTTAGATTCTTTTACTTGATTTGTTGCTTCATGAGTTACTTCTAATGTATGCCATATTTCTCTAGCATTTTTACACTAAGATATTCTATTGAATTCGCTTCTATTTAATGCACAAGATAAGGTGTTCATGGCTTTAGCATCCATAGAAAGTAATCTTTATCTAAGTCTCAGTATATTCTATCATGCTTTTGGGAAACTCAACACCATTTTCGATTTTGAGTGGTCTATGAGGTCCATTTTCAATAGAAAGCCATAAATCAAAATCTATAGATTGAAGATATATAGTCATTCTAGCTTTCCAATATGCATAGTCATTACCATCAAAAATGGTGGTCTAGTTGTTGAGGCACCTTCATTTTGGAGATTGTAACTTGTAGTTGCCATTCTACTCAAAGTCTAAGCAAACTTAATAATTGAGAACTAAGCTCGATACCAATTGTTATTCAAGGATTAAGGCAACTATACACCTAAGGGGGGGGAATTAGGTGTAAATACAATAATTATAGCAATTCTAAAATCAATTACTTTAAAATAAAGAGATAAGAGAGAGAGATTGCTAACTCGGTTTTTAACGTGGTTCGGCAAGCCTACGTCCACGATTCAAGTACAAACCGCACTTGAGTATTGTACTCTCTTACTAGTCCAAGTAACAAGATTACAAATCTTGCTTGATGAATCCACACCAAGACTTTTACACCACTTGAAGATATGCCCTCTTCAAGATTTTCCTTCTTCCCACTTGAAGATGTACCTCTTCAAGATTTTTCCTTGGTGATATTCCTCACCAATATCAAAGAGTTTTATACTTCAACTCTCAAGAATAATACAATGGTTGTTTTTGTAAAACAACAATACACTCTTAATAGTGTAGATATTACAAATGAAGATCTATAATCTCTTTATCTCACTTGATAACACTTAGAATATTTGAAGGTGTTTAAGTGTAGTGAGAATGAAAATACTCTTTGTGTTAAGATATGAAGATTTAAACACAAATATGAGTATTAATAAAGATTGATGATATGAAGATGTTTTTGCACTCTAATTGCCTCAATATAAGATATGAAAGTTCTTGTGTATTTATTTTTGCAATTAGGAGGGCTATTTATAAGTTTCTAAAAGAAACTAGCCGCTTATAGTCGCTTTAATGCAACTCGTCATATCAAGCGGTCGATCGGTTCACAACGGACAAATAAAGTGGTCGACCGGTTCAGTTCAAAAGACAATTGCCTTCAAGCTGGTCGACCGGTTCACAACGGATAACCCAAGCGGTCGACCGGTTCGGCTTGAAAGACATTTTGTCTTCAAGCTGGTCGACCGGTTCACAACGGATAAACCTAGCGGTCGACCGGTTCAGCTCAAAAGACAATTTAGTCTTCAAGCTGTCGACCGGTTCACTTGGTATACACCAAGCTGGTCGACCGGCTCATGCAGAAAGGCAATTGTGACAAATTATCTTTTCTGAATTTTTGAACCGATTGATTATGACTTAAACCTCTAATCATCAAACTCTTTTAATGCATGCAATGTGAAGTGTGTGAGTTCATTTTAAATTGTGCTATCAAGTTAGACATTTGAGATTTACATAATTAAAGCACTAAAATGAAAACTTCTTCTTTGTCTTCACTTGCTTGCATCTTGACTTCTTGGAGTGATTTCTTCGTGTACTCGTTATGCTTGTTGATGTATTCTTTGTATAATACTCGCTTATCGCTTAATCTCATCCAAGCATATTATTAGTCCATTTTCTTTTATTGTTATCATCAAAATATATAAAACATATAAGTG
>CM063602.1:14208732-14227552 GCA_032356905.1 Salix exigua | reverse complement strand
CTTAAGGATGGAACAAGTTTTGCCAAAAGAGGATCAAATTTCTAAGGGTCTGTTTGGGAGGCGGTTGCGGTTGCTTTTGTAAGTGCTTTACGTTTAGAAATACATCAAAATAATGGTTTTTAATTTTTTTAAAAATCATTTTTGATATCAGCACATCAAAATAATCTAAAAACATAAAAAATATTCATCTAATTTTTTTGACCAAACTCCGGTTTGGCCGTAGTGCCAAACACGCACAAATGTCATCATCTAATAGAGTTTCGAGCTTCAATAGGGCGGTGGCTAGTTTGTTGCATATTAGTAGGGCCAGGGAAACTATCTTAATTATTCTCCAGTTTTAGATATCTGAGGGGGGAAATCTGCATCAAGAGGAGTGTTACGAGGCTTAATGTCAAAATGCACAAACCTTGTATTGCACCCTCGATACAAATACTCAAACCCTCGAGCAACGCCAACTACGATTTGCTATGTTGATTGGAAATAGACAAGAAAATATGTATTTGTTTGTGTTATTGTTCAAGTGCGATATGCCCACAAAGCTTCCTCCATTATATTATGTCAATCTTATTTTGACTTTGACACCACCTTCTTCAATAAATTACATAGAGTTTTATTAAATGATTCAACTAGGCCATTTACAATAGCATTATACATGGATAAGTTATATTAAACAAAACCAAACTTTCCATATAGGTTGTCACAACCTATTTCTGGATTATTCCCAAAATTTATTTGAAATAATAAAAAATAAAAATACAAAAAGCTAATGTGGTGAAAAATTCAAGTTGAAAATCTTGGATGAATTCGAAAGCCCGATCATACTTCATTGTGCCCAAAATAGAGGAAAATACAGATTCAATGTCTGTAATAAATTATTATCAAATAAATTTGAATAAAAATTAAGTCAAAAGACATAATTATATTTTTAATAGGCCAATTTGATGTAATCATAAATCAAATTAAAGTTTAATTATGTTTAAGAATTAATTTAGGTCCAATTGAAGGATTTAATTAAGCGCAAGGACTTAATTATACTTTAAATTGATCAAATAGATTTTATTAAGGTCTTAATTTGTGAAAACTTAAGTTTGAGAGCCTAATTCGAGTTAAATTGAGAAGATTGAAATTTTTGAATACCAAATTTAATTGTTACAAAGTCAATCGGTTGAAATTAGGGTAAAACTACAAGAAAAACAAAGTTTTGGGGACAATTACGAACAAAATTGAAGAAATCCAAGGTTTAGGGGACTCTATTGAAGTTTGACTAGGGATAAAAGCTGAACAATAATAAGGCACCCGTTTGGCAATGCGGCGCGTTTCGCGTTTGCCAAACGGGATGCAGATTTAGTGTTTGGATAATACTAGAAAGCAGGTTTATAGTGTGGGACCCACACCATTTTTGCTCCAAAACGCCGTTCCAAAAAAAGAATCAATTAGGTGTTTTTTTATCCACGATTCATCTTCATCAAAACCACGATTCATATCAAAATCATTTTTTACAGCTTGAAAATCTGCAACTCTCATCCTCTCGTCTTCAATCATCCTCTCGTCTGCAACCTCCCATCTCTACTCCTCTGCAACCTCCCATCTCTACTCCTCTGCAACCTCATCCCCACAAAACACCTCCAACTTTTCCTCCAACTTTTCTCCTTCTCTCGCTCTCGCTCCAGCTCCTTGTAAGAATCCAATTTGGAATCATTGAGATCAGAGTAGTTTTCGATGTCATCTTCATTGTCGAGTTCTTCGTCGAACTGGCCCGGATCGGGGTAGTGGTCGTGGCCATTTTCGTGGTCGTGAGGAACGGCGTCGGTTTCTTCTTCGAGGAAATCCTCATCCAGATGCGGCGTTTTGGAGTTTGGAGAAAGAGGAAGAGAGTTGAGAGAAAAGAAGCGTGATCTGTGAGAGAGGAGGAAAATTAAATATATATATATATATATATATATATATATATATATATATATATCCAAAAATTAATAAAAAGAGAGAGAGAAGTATTGGTTTTATATATATATATATATATATATATATATTATTCCAATTTTGAATGTTCTATTTAACATTCATTTTTACAAAACCAGCAAAAATAAATGTCACCGCAAAATATAAAAAAAAATCTACACAAGTTTAATTTAAAGTGTATTTAAAGTGTGGTAGTGGCGGTCTTGGAAAATAATTTTTATTCAACAATAATATATCAAAATAATATTGTTTTAATTTTAATATAAAACACATTAATGTCAAATTCTATTTCGGATAAGAAATCCCGATTATATCCCAGATGATTTTTTACCAGATATTGTAGCGTGTGAAAATAGTCAGAGTTTGTGGAAACATTCACGTATGGATATTGTTCGCAATGGCATTGCAAATAGTTTGATGGGAGAATAAAATGAAGTGTCCATTTTACTTTAATTATTCCTTGCAATAAATTGTGATTAATTTTAAATTTATTTTCACAAGTTAAATATATATATATATATATATAAATAAATAAATGTGTGTGTGTATGTCTATGCCCTTTAAAGTAATATCACAAGTTAAAAGCAATATGTAAAATTTGGTAACCAAACACCTAAAACTGTTTTTTTTTTCAACCTCTAACTCAACCATAGTTTTAATCAAACACTTCACAGCTTATTTTGAAACGCAATAAAAGCGCTTTTTGAAACTGTTTTTTCAACCTCAACCACAACCGCAACCATAATACCAAACAGGCCCAAGATAAAAGATAAAATTGAACTTTGGTTGGTCACTATTTATTCTTCCCCAAAATTTTGTCGAAAATCCTGCTTTGGTAACAACTGTAAAAATCCAAAAATAAAAATAGGGATACAAAGACAATAATAACTCTTTTAGGCTAAAATAAAATTTTGAGAAATATCACACTATTTAAACACTCTATTTTTCTCCTCCAAGGGAGTTGCAAAAGAGTGGAGTGAAATGTCGATAACCACATTGCTACCCAAATTTTGACCTAGTAATTTTTATATTTCAGAAGAAAAAGAAAAATATAGGAAAAACAAAATCCAAAAATATCTTGGTGCAAGGGCAAAATGAAACAAATTGAGAATTTAACAATCAATGCAGGGTCAAATCGCACAAATTGAAAATAAAGAACCAAATTGAAAGGAACGTGCAAGCTGAGGGTTATGTTTGAAATTTTACCTTTGGAAACTCTATAAATAGAGTGCACATCAACAACAAAGAGGGGACCAAAAAAATACACCCTCACTAACATCTAAAACCCTATACTAGAAAAACCCTAGCATCTTTGTAACTAGCGTAAAATTCAGTAATCAGTATAAGTGTACTGATCGGGATAATTATATTCGTACGTATGTATATGGTATATAGGGTACGTACGTGATAATCTGTAACCCGGTAAAAAAAATATATACTAGAATATATGGTATGTACATAATCGGCGTTTATGTACGTGATTGCTGGGATTAATTAATGTACATAAATATTTAGGAAAAATAATTTTAGGTGAATTAATTAGTAAATCCTTTGTATATGTAATAAGTATAAATTATAGTATATAAAATGATGATAGCCAATAATAATAATAATAATAATAATAATAATAATAATAATAAAATTCATAAAACCTAACTAAATGAATTGCCTTAAAATCCATCACAATTTAAGCTTAATTTAACTTTGCATTTCACCATAACTCATTAACACATGCCATAAGCATTAAATGTAAAAGATATTTAAGTAAAGCAAATATGTGGGAGAAGGAGGCATTTTTGTTATGCATCCCGTAACTTTACAAAAAGAAAAAAAAAAGAGTGAAAGAGAAGGGAAAAAGGGAAGAAGAAGAAGGGAAAAGAAAGGAAAAAGCAAAAAGTTGTTTAATTAATTTCAAATGTGATTATGATGGTTTTGTAATGATTTTGACTCTTGATGTTTGATGATGGATGGTTAAGCATGCATGATTAAAAATGTGCTTGGTGTGAAAATTCTGAATTTCTTTTAGGGATGGAAAAACCTGGATTTAGGGTGAATTATTTAGGGATCTTGGAGTGAGTTTTAGGAAAAATGCAAAGCATGAAAGTTATGTATATATATGTCTACTACATCCCTGTGAAATTTCGTGATTTTTAGAAAAATAGACATGGAGTTATGACTGATATGACGTGGGTTGCTCAAATGGATACCTACTGGAAAAATATTTTCTGTCTGAAATTGTGTGTGAATTATTTTGGGATCGTGGAGTGCGTTTTAGGAAAACTTCAAAACATGAAAGTTGTGTATATATATGTCTAATACATTCCTGTGACATTTCGTGATTTTTAGAAAAATAGACATGGAGTTATGACTGATATGACGTGGGTTGCTCAAATGGATACCTACTGGAAAAATATTTTCTGTCTGAAATTGTGTGTGAATTATTTCGAGATCTTAGAGTGATTTTTAGGAAACATACAAAGAATTAAAGTTGTTTATCTATATGTCTACTATTTCTCCTTAAAAGTTTGTAATTTATATATATATATATATATATATATATATATATATATATATATAAGGAATTATGACCAAATTGATATGGGTTATGTAGGCATACTATTGCTGAAAATAAAAAAAATATTTGTAAAATTAAGTGGGCTTAGATTTAGATGAATGTGGACATGAAATAAACCCATGGACTTAACCTAAAATATATGGGCTTGAAAGAAAAAAAAAGGTGTGGATTCTATTAAATGGACTTAAGTTAAAACAAGATGGACTTAAACTTATAACTAAGGTGGACTTAGATCAAAACAAATGGATTTGGGCTTGGATTAAAAGAAATGAGTTTGAACTAAGATAAAGTTAATAAACTTGGATCAAGCTAATGGGCCTAGAATAAATTAAATGGACTTGGACTACAAGTAAAAAGCTTGGTTTTAAAAAAAAATAGATGGGCTAAGATTAAAAGAAATGAGCTTGGACAAAAAAAAAAGTAAATAAATAAATTTATTCTTTTAATAAGGGAAATATTTAGATCTTAATATTAATGGAATTAATGAACAATATTAATGAACGGAGGTTATGTTCCCGCTATGAGTATCATGATTAATATGTGAACGATGGGTGAATCCCGAGTGTGAGTTGGACCGTGAGTATGGTTTGAGAAATAAGAATTGGTACCTGAGTTTGTTTGAATGTGATTAAACATGTCATCACGTGCATCACGTGCATTGGGGGAAATTAATTTGAGAGAAATCATTGAGTCTTGAATTGACACGGTTTGATAACCGAATTGAGTGGAATGGGTAATAGCAAGGAATCCATAGTGCGAGCTCTATTTACTAACACCGTTAAGCGAGGGATAATTCCGCTAACCGTGTGCTACAACGAGGGATAATGCCGTTCATGAGCGATGAGGTGATATTGAGATCACCGAGAGAAAGTAATAGAGTAGTAGGTGATAACATGATCATCGAGTGATAGTTCGCGACGGACTTGCATATACCTAGGGTACCCGGATTAAAATAGATGAAAATATGGGAAGCACAATAGAATTGCATATCACGTGCATCACCCTACTTACTCGAGCTTTGGCTCATTCTCATATTGTATTTGTGTGTTGTTCAGGCAAGGGTAAGGTTAAGTCGATCGAGGATGCTACTCGGTTCTCGCTAAAAGAGACTCATGTGTCACCGATAAAAATAGGAATATCTTTTGTGGAAAAAAAGGTACTGAGCCAAATTTATAAATTAAATATCTAGGCATTTTGAGTATTTTGTAAATTATAGAATTGTTCTAAAGATGTTGTAAATTATCCCGTACATTTTCAACAAGGTAATTATCTATGTATTTTGTTGTTTATGATGGAGGAAATAGGGACTTAGTCCCAACAAGTGTGGTGAACTCGGTCACACCAGTTAGGTAACTAGCAAGGGAGCTGGGACGACACATTTAGTGGTATCGAGCTTAGGTTTAGTAAGTTGGGTAGAGTCCTAAGTGTCACATGAGCCGAGAATCAAGTACACTCTTCAACGGTAAATAAATAAATAAATTTTTATTTATTTCTGTTTGGTTCAATAATCAGATCTCGATTGTTGTATATGTTTTGTGTTGTTATACAATTATACAATCGTAAAATAATGACTATTATAAATATTCGCGTTGTAGATGTCGTATATACGACGCTGTACTCAAGGTTGCTAGGACCCGTAGGCAGAGGGTCATTCTAGCTGCTTATTGGGTGGAACTAAATAACCTTGCTATGACACCGGATCAGGACATAGTTACTCACGTGACTAGAGTACATGATTTGATTCAGCATATAGTATTTGTTGATGCTAGTTTTACCCAGTACCGTAACCATGATTATATACGGATGACTTTACGCAAGCCTCTCCTATCCAGGGATCAACAGTTGTTGGATGAGGTATGAGAGGATCAAATCAACCAAAATTGTTATCGGAACATAATCCGAGCCTTCTTACTAATCCAGATTAGACGGGCCCTCAATAGGATGATGTATAATTGGGGTTTACCTGTGGAGATTGCTCGTGAGATCGAACGTATTGCATTAATTGATGCTATCGATTGGTGAAGGGTAGAGGGCACCTTTCCACGACGCGTCCGATACATATATTCTGATCTATGAGCCGCACTACTAAGAAATAGTACGATGTAGTAGCCTCCGTACCCTTTTGATATGAATGGGAATACCCTTTTTGGTTATAATTATGGTACAAAAACCCTTAGGAGTTGATGTGCTTATAAAAGCCAATTTTGTATGAAATGTTTAATATATATATATATATATATGAAAAATATATAAATTTTTGTGTATATATATCTGAATGACTTTTATTATATATTGTATATGGTATGAAAGGTTATCGATATCATAACTAACCTAGATATAACATGACATGTATAAAGCTAAAACATGCCGCCAAGAAGGAACCTGGAGCGAGAAGGAGGAGAAGGAATCTCCAATGATAACAACGTAAACCAACAAGATGCGTTGAATCGTATGTTGGACATACTGCAACAATAACATCAGGCAATACAACAACAACAAAAACTCATATGGAAGAGATGGAACAACTTCGGCTATGTGCCAACAACCTCCACATCCTCGCCTCAAGCATAGGAATGACGCCGTAGAGAGATTCCAGTAAATGAATCCTCAAGAATTCTCTCGGAGGTGATAACCCGATGAAAGCGGAAGAGTGGATTAAATCCTTGGAGGCAATATTTGAGTATCTACGCTTCAATGATAACAATATTTCATGCTAACCACAGATGCCCACACCTGGTGGGAAAGTGCACGAGTAACAGTTGATGTACCCACTTTAATCTGGGTGAAGTTTAAGGAAATGTTTTACAACAAGTATTTCACTGCTGATGTAAAGGCTAGGAAGATTCAGGACTTTCTAGAATTGAAGCAAAATGGAATGTCGGTAGGAGAATATGTACGAAGATTTGAACAAGGGTGTCGATTTGTTCCATTCATTGCCGAGGATGAAAACTTGAAAAAGAATCGGTTTTTAACAGGACTGAACCCGAGAGTCCGGAGTATGGTACGGATGTCTGCTGCTAAAACTTTTCCGGAAATGGTAGACAAAGCATTGCTAGCAAACGAGGATCAGAAAGAGATTTCAAAGGAGATACAACAGAAAAGACAAACATTTAAATCTGGAACTTCTTCCTCTGGGCCATTAAGACGAGCCTTGCCAAGAAACTTCAACCGAAGCGGTGATCCAGGAAGTGCAAGAGCTATCAGACCAACACCATATACCCCAAGGTTACTACCAGGTAGTCAACCAAGACCAATGTTGGGTAACCAACCTCGGTGCAATAAATGTGGGAGGTTTCACACTGGGGAGTGTCTATCGGATTTGAGGACTTGCTATATCTGTCACAAGCAAGAGCACATAGCCTCTAACTGTCCCCAAGTACAGAAACGAGGACCGGGAAGAGTACCTGCCCAGGTGTATACAATGACTCAAGAGGAGGCTGACCGGAAGGACTCGACAGTGATCTGTGGTAATGTCTCACTCCTTGGCTTGGTTACTTATGTTTTGATTGATTCTGGTGCTACTCATTCATTCATATCGAAAACATTGGTAGAAAGCCTAGGTATTAAACCCGAAACATTGGCAGTAGGATATTTGATAGTAGTCCCTTCTGGAGAGTATATGGAGTCGACAAGCCTAGTAAAACAGTGTCCAATACAGATTAAGGATAGGAGTTTGGAGGCAGATTTGATAGTACTGGACCTTCAAGATTTTGACTTGATTCTAGGAATGGATTGGTTATCGAAGTACGGTGCCCATATTGATTGTCGGGGTAAGAGAGTAGTTTTTATTCTATTTATAGGAAACATACAAAGAAGGAAAGTTGTTTATCTATATGTCTCATTGTGTCGGCACGTGCGGTGGCGTTACGCCGTCAAAAATTTACTTCCACCTTGACAGAAGATGCGCTGGGAGGTCCTCTATCCTCCGTCGCGGCGCGTTCACTTCCCATATGTCCGGTTAAGCCGCGGCAGATGGTTTTCTCTCCGACGTCGCCTTTCTCTCTCCTTCCGCCTCCAAATTCAGCTCCGGTCCCTAATGTTGGTGTCAAGTTCAGTTTGGTCCCTTAGGTTTTGATTTCGTTTTTATGACTGATTTATTCAAATTAAAGTTTTATTATTTTCAATTGTGCCCTTCAATGAAAACTGATTATATAAGAAAGTTTTATTTCAGTCCTTATACTTTTGATTTTGTATTTATTTTTTATTACTTCAATTATTCCGGTACGGATGTTTTGATTTTTTTGATTTGGTCCTCCAATTGCAATTGGTAATATATACAAAGTTTGATTTCAATCCCTCTTCTTCTAATTGTTTATAATGGCAGCAGTTTGCATTATTTATTTTTGTTCCTCCAAGTATTTTATTTATTTATTTTATCCTTCAATTGGAATTAATTTAATATATGTTATTTTTCATTTCGGCCCTTATTCTTTTAATTTTTTATTTTCTATTAATTCAATTTTTTTAAATGTTTATTTTTTATTAATTGATTTTTTAATTTTTTTATTCAAATATTTTTTTTGTAATAATTTTCCAGGGCAATTTAATTATTTGAATTACTTTTTTATTAATATTGCTCATTTTTTTTCTCTTTGTTCATTTGTTTTGTTTTTTGCTTCTTTTTTTTGGGTTGGATTATTTTTATGATTTGACTATTTATGCAATGATCATGATAATTTCAGTGGTTTTTTTTAATGATTTTTCCAGATCATTTTATTATTGAGATTGTTTTGACAAGCAATGTTGATAATAATTTTAACTTTATAGTAATGATAATAACAATAACATAAGGACATATTTTCAATTTATGTATTCATCTTTTTGTGGATAGAAATTTAACTATTTATTTTTTTATTTGATTTTTCTAGGGTTTTTTATATTAATTCATTTAGTTTTTAAAAAAAATTCTTAGACTATGTATATTTTTTATTTATATTTATACATCTATACTTTTTATTTTTTTATAGGTTTTTTATTGGAATTTTTTGATCGGTTCAATCTCGGGATCTTAATTTAAATTGGTAGTCAATTTAAAATTTATACTACTTCCTTTTTCCCTTTACTTATTTTTTCTTCTCTTTTATTTTTATTTGTTCTTTGGATTGAATGATTTTTATGATTTTACTATTTAGACAATAATAATGATAATTTTAGTTATTGGATTTTATTACTTTCTTTTATAAATCTTTTGTTTGAGTACAATTGAATTTATTTTTAAAGTGTTTTTGATTAGAAAAGTTTTATAATATTTTTATTTTTATTTTTAAAATTATTTTTACATTAATGAATCAAAATAATCTAAAAACTTCAATTTTTAATTTAAAATATAAAATAAAAATAAAAAATTAAAATTAAAATTTTAATTTTATTTTTGTGGGTATTTTCACAATTAAAATTTTATTTTTGTTTTATTTAAATTGAATTATAAAATGAACTAATCTTAATACAGATGAACTGAATAATTCAGATATCCGAGTTTTCTTGCTTTTTGATGGTGCTTGATAAATTTATATTTTTTATTTAACTTTATATCGATTTTAAATTCATATATTTTATAGAAAACTTGCACTTGATATGAATTCTGCACAGATTTAGTTTTTAGTTAAATTTATATTATGATAAAAAATATATATAATTAATATTTTTATGTTGAAAAAAATTATACCGTGACGGCGAAGGACGGGGCATTTTCTAGTATAAGCTAATTCTTGTAGCTTCTCCAACAAAAGCTTAACGGACTTGTCTGTCACGGGCCTTCTGGCCGCATCTTGGAGCACAGCTTGGATCATGGTCAAAGACTCATCGAGCTTTCGGAGATGTCCTTTCAATCCCCAGGCAAGTCTGAAGAACTGACCCTTGTTGAAGTCTGCTGCATGGCAAACGTAAAAAAAGCTCTTCTGCCATATTCTCTTGTTTTCTTTGGGAAATCAAAGAAGAAAGATTGAGGAAAGAGAGAGAAGAATGGTCTGAAAAATGTGAAATTGGGATAAATTGAAGTGTGGTCTGAAAGTTTTGAAATAAAGATGAAATGAGGTGTTGTTTCGGAATGACGAGATCCATTGTATTAATTGATTGATGGCAGTGGCGGTATCTTCGACGAACCACTACAGTCAAACTTGGCATATTTAACGCAGCAAGTTGCTGGGGTTGACAGTAACATGTTTAACTACGTACGCCACTTACCTTCTAGGAATTTCACCTTTTGAAACCCGACCCACTCCAACATGTTGAATGTTCTTTATATATTTCTTGCACGACCAAATCCTTCTCATTTGATATCATCTTCGTTTTGTAATCAATGTGAAGAGATTGCTTACCAGATTATTAGGGGGCATGTGGTCATACATCAACTACTTCAAGGCTCTCAATTTATATTAGTGAGAAGGAGAAGAAATATTACCATTTAGCAACGTAATCTTGTTTGCTTATCCTAAAAGGCCTGAACTGGCCACAATATACTCTCTTCATTAGGAAAATGCGTACAAGAAACTGGGGAAAGAGAAGTGTTTCGGGCATACGCAAACAGAGGACGAATTTTAAACAAAAGCAAAGTGGCTAAACAACAATAGGGGCAAGGTAAATAAAGCATCACAACGGCAATGCATCAAGCTAATCTAAGATGATGAAGGCATGTAAACCAAAGGTGTTGCTGGGAAGCAAAATCTGAAGCGTGTGGCGTGCAAAAGATCAGATGTTGATGCCAGGGAGATGTTTGTCAAAATCTCCAGCAAATGCAATCCCGTATGGTGAAGAGTTAGCGAAGAATCATGTGGTAAATGTTGTTAAGGTTTGTCGTCTTAGTTCTTAAGGGAAATGTATCTTTTGACCTATCCATCACGAGTTCTAATTTTATCATCATATTCTATTTGACAAAAATCATATACAAGGTAATTTAAGTCTGTGCAAGTTTCAAATCCAAATAGCTTTTATTTGAACATGTGTATTAGAACATAATATAAATTATATCTTGAAATCTCATATAATATAATAGCTTGAATTCTAATTATACCACTGAACGTGCTACTCTTTCTCGTGCCAATGTCTGTGTTTGCTCTTAATACCCATTGTGATGAAATCATAACCTGGACCTCCTAACTAATACGCATAGAAAGCAAATATGAACATTGTAACTACGGATGCCCAGAAGGCTAGACAAAACTATGTGATGCACCAATTCCCATCCAACCTAAACAAAACTCCGAAAACAACAATGAAAACAAGTCCAAGGGCACCTCTACACACTGCAGAAGGAAAAATAGATGCACCAAACAAAAAACAGATCCAAGAAACTCCAAGTTTATATATATCTTGCACGACCAAATCTTTCTCATTTGATTCATCTATGTTTTCTACTCTACGTGGAGAGATTGCTCAACAGATTTGTTATTAGATGGGTATGGGTCATCCATCAACTACTTGAAGGCCCTCAATTTTTATTAGTGTAAGGGGAGAAAAATACCAGTTAACAACTTGATCTTAAAAACAAAAACATAATTTAAATTAAATAAAAATATATTTTTCAAAAAATATTTTTAAAACTTACAAAATAAATATGTAACCTACAAAACCTACCAAAATTTTTAAACACAACAAAGCATGAAGCCATTTCACATTCACTTGAACAGTAACTAAAGAGGCATGCGCGAGTCAGCTACCGCATGCCTCTTGATTGCCTAGCCGGGTAATTGGTTTTAGCAAGTGACCCTGCTCTCTCTCTCTTAGTTTTTCTCTAAAAATATATAAAAAGGAAGAGGAGTATGATTTTTGGTATATTTATTTTAAGGTCTTTATTTTTTATTTAAAAATATCAATCTAGTATTAAAAATACTTAGTTTCAGCACAACGAAAAATATACATATATACCAAAAAAATATTTCATGCATATGACCAATATTCTAACATATCTTGAACATTCGTTTTTAAAAAAACAAACAAATACTCTACTTTCAAGAGAAAATATATTTTAGCATGAATTTCATTAATACAATAAATTTTTTCTTGCATTTTTGAATTTTGAAACATGTTTGTAAATTCCAAAAGGTGTTGGCCAATATTCCAAAAATACAATTTTTTTGGGATTCATATATTATTCATTGTTAATATTTGGGTAAAGAAATCAAAAATGAGTTAATATCCAAAATATTAGTGGGGATAATTTGTTATTACTCACTATTAATATTTGGATAATGAAACTCTAAGTAGTAAATATCCAACATATTTTTTCGAAAGTAAAGTCATTATTATTTAATCATGGTATCTTTGAAAAAAAACTGTGATTATAATTAGGGACACTTCAATTTTCACTCCACGGTTTATGAGCTATAAAATTAGGAAACATAAGGGCAAAAATAGGCTTTTAAAAAGCTCTCAATTTTCTTAGATTTTAAAATTTTTGTTCCTGCTTTTACGATTTACTAGTCATGAACACTTGAAATACTAGATGGAAAATGAGATTCTATGCCCATTGAATCTCCTAATATTTCTATACTAGTTATCTCTTAATTCATAGGTCGTAAATTTATCAAACACAAATTTCAAGAAATCAGCATCGGCTCTCTTTGACACTTTATAGACATATCTAAAGGTATAGTCTATTTGGTCAAGGGTACTTCCTTTTAGATTTTAAACCCAAGTTTATTCATCATAGCAAACTTATCCTAGAAAAATTAATTAGATAAACACGAAATACAATAGCAATCATAAGGCAAACCAAAATATCAAGCATCTTACCTTAGGTATGACGTACTAGGGATGCTAAAACCTTCATGTAATCAATCGCTTTCCTTAGAATCTCAAAAGACTTATTAGATTTTCTAGTGACCATAATACTAGGTGGTGACTCCTCTGTCAAAAAATAAAAACCTCCTACATGTATCCCTACTCTCGAGAAGGGTGCGACAAGATGGTGACTTCACTAGGGATGCTTGGACTAGGCTTGGTAATGTTTGTTAGTTATGCTATGTATTCTTAATTTTTTTTTCTAGTTGCTATGAATGGTTTATTTTGTATAAAAGCTTTAGCATGTATGTTTATATCCCGTCATTCATGGTATATCGGATATGGTAACATCTTTACATCCTTCCATGCAACACATTTTGTTGCTACCCAATTTTTGACCCACTTATTTTCATGTTTCGAAAAAAAAATAAAATAAAAAGACAAAAATCCAAAATAATCTTGTTACAGGGGCAAAATTGAATAAATTGAGAATTTAACTGTCAATGCAGGTCAAAATTGCGTCAATTAGAAATGAAGGACCAAATTGGAAGAAGCGCACAAGCTAAGGGTTGACTTTGAATTTTTGCTTTTTAAAACCTCTATAAATAGAGTTGTCCACCCACAAATAAGGGGACAAAAATGACTCCCCATTCTAAAACCCTAAAAACCCTAGCTTCACTCTAAAAGAAAAGATTTTTGGGGCTACAGCCGCCACCATTGTCTTAGCATTGCAGACTCTTCATTTTCTTCTTTTGTGTTTCCCCATCTCTATCTTCCTCCCCATTTCCATCTTCCGATTGCCGATTCCTTTTTCTTTCTTTTCTTCCTTTCCCATTCTTCTCCCCTGCTCTCTTCTCGATCTTCCTCAGACGAGTGGCCCGAGCCAGCCCTTATTTTCCTTTCATTTTTTTGTTTCCCTCTCGCAACCTCACCCTTCCACTCTCTTCTCCGCCAGACGCCCGATCTCCGGCCTCCAGTCCAACCACCATCATAATGACCTTTCCCTTTCCTCTTTTCTCGGTCCTCCACGATGACTCGCCGGAGATAACCTCTTCCCACTCCACCTCCTCAGTAGCGACCACCTCGACTTAGTTGCCACCCACGGTGGCTCTTTCCTCTTCTTCTCCCTCTCAGGCAGATCATCGAAGAAAAGATAAAAACAGATCCGAGAAAAGAGAAGAGCAGACTCAACTGCTATTGCTTGTGTCTTTTTTTTGGTTTTTGCAGGTCACTGAACACTCTAGCAGGCGAGGAAAGGAAGAGGAGAGAAGGAAAGAAGAAGAAGGGCAGAACTGAGTTTGAAGAGATTTATTTTGATTTCTGCTTGTGTGTTTGGTTGCTGCTTGTTGTTCTTTTGCAGGTCACCGGAATATCATCTTCGACGAGAGAGAAAGAAAAGGGAAGATCTACTCGGCCCCAGCAACCCGCACCAGCTCCGACCGGTGACAGCCTCCTCCACCGCGCCCTCAATAATCTGAAGCCAAAGAAGAAAATAAACCAAGAATAAAAAATGTTGATCTGGGGGGAAAGAGGAGGCTGAGTTTGATTGTTTAGTTTTGTGCTTGTTCCGGTTTGTGTCTTGCAGGCCTTGTCTTCCCCAACCGTGGCAGCTAAACCCTTCCCTAACCGTGGTAACAAAGAAGAGCCAAGGACCATCAACCCACAGCAGCACCCACCATGGGCAGTCCAGCCCTCTGAACAGACCCGGGTTTTGAAGAAGAGAACCGATTGAGTTTGTGTTTGCGATTGTGGTATTTTTTGTCTTTGATGTGCAGGTCCTCTTTGCCACCCTCTAGTCAGCCAACTTCCCACAGTCATCGGGGAACACTCTCGCCGGCGAGATGAAGGAGAAGAAGAATGAACCGAGAGAGGGAAATGCAGATCTGAAAGGAAGAGAAGAAGAACCGAAACGTTGCTTGCTCAGTTTGTTGCTCTTTTTCAGGTAATCGTGGAGGCCACCACCGACGAGAGTTTGAAAAGAAGTTGCGGATCTGTTTGGTCTCCCTAATGTTACTATTCACTCGGCGGCGTGTGGAATCACGTGTTGCCGATGGTGGTGGCGCGTCTGCGGCCACTGTTCCAGTTCTTCCCCCGAGGCCTTTTATGTATTTTCCATTATGTTTGTGTTTTATTTGAACTTATTGTATTTTAATTATTATTTGTGAAGTGTAATGAAAAAGATAAAAAAAGACAATGTGTGTGTGAGTTGTATTATATTTTTAAAATGTGATGAAAAAAGAATAAAAAAGATTGTGTGGGTGTGTGTTGTGTTTTATTTATTCTGTATTATGTTGTTTTGTTAAGAAAAAATGTAAATTGAAAAAAAAAGTGTTTTCTTTGTAAAAATTCGAAACCAGTATTTCAAAGATAAAAATCTTTTTTGTGAATTTATTATGCACTCGTTAATATTCGGATAAATAAATCTTAAAGTTTTATACCCAAAATATTCGGGAATAGTATGCTATTATTCATCGCTCGGTCTTTGGATAAATAAATCTTATCCAAAATACTCAGCGGGAATAGTATGCTATTATTCACTTTTCGGTGTTTGGATAAATAAATTTTAAGGGTTAATATTCAAAATATTCAAGTGAGAATGATAATTATCAATAAAATTCATTGGATTATTTTTAAGGAGTGATCGATTTCTTTTTTTTATCTTAATATTTTTTTGTGAATAGATACGATTTATTGAATCATTTTAAATCACATCAAAATAAACAATGCAACTTACCTCAGGTAAGACGTATTAGGGGTGCTAATACCTTCCATTTACGCAACCAGTCCCTTACGCTTGAATCTCTGAGCAGACCAATACAAATCGGGTGTTCCTAGCGACCCTCAACAATCGGTGGCGACTCCTCCTCAAAACTCCACTACGAGTCGGGATCCCTCCCGGATGCCACGCGAGGACGTGCGACACATTTAATATTTTTATGTTTTTGAGGGCATACTGATTACACTTTAAGTTAAATAGGAGACTAACAGTTTGCCTTATGCCTTGAGTTAAAGTATAAGTTTGTGTAAACTCCAACTCTTTGTTGCATCATAAGTTCATATACAACAACTTTATTTTTGATATCAAATTTAGCAATAGATTGTCTATAAAAATAACTTCAAGTCCGTTCTAGCAATTAAATAAATAAATCATAAGAAATATAAAAATAGGAGAACAATCATATTCATCATTTTGTCCCTCTTTCGCTTCTTTCCTTTTATACCACATAGGAAATCCTAGTCCTTCCTTAGTTTGACAGTTTGCATTTAAGTATTTCAATAACTTTTTCTCTAAGAGAGAAAAATATCCTTGCATGAAATCTTCATTCTTTAACTTATAGGAGCTTTATTACTGAAATAAAAACATGGATGCCATGTTTGATGCTTCGAAAAGTAATTGGAACTCATTTCTTCACTAAAACTGCTTGTCGCGTGAAATCAATTGTTATCTTGAAAACTTTATATAGCCCTTACATGACATCTTTTTGGATGAAAATTGGAGATTTTATACATTCTTGAGTTAGTAATCCAATACAATTTTGTTTGCATCAATTCGACATCCGTAGCTTGAGATATTCAAATAGGAAAGGATAAAGGTCAACATTGGAAGATTATGAGATTTTACTTTGAATACTCAGATTCCATGCTCTTTTTTATTTCAATATATTTATAGAAATTTATGGATTTTAGCTTTCTAATTCCACTTGAATCACTTTATTTTGACCTCTAGAGCTTTCATTATGCATAAAACATTAATCGAAAGTCAATTTTCAATCACCTCCAACTACCTTCTTTTGTATCTTTCATCCAAAATTACCTTCAAAACATAAAATATAGAATATCAAGGAATTTTATATATAAAACATAGGCAAAACACTAGTTAAATATGGGTAAAAATATCAAATAATATAGTTGCATTAAATACCCCCACAATTAACTCATTCTCATCCTCGAGAAAGGATTAGAAAAAATCAAATTGAAAATAGCCATGACCAATCTCTTAATATCTCATCAATTTCCAAGAATACAAACATTATAAATAAGAATACAAAGGAAGAGGGATAAAGAACATAAATCTTTATGGATTTGTTTACATGCAAACTTCAAAACTCAATTACTCTTCAGGATTTAAAAAAATCTATGTCATGCCAAAGTGATAGGTCTTGTCATTGATATACACTACAACACTCGTGTTTAGGACTTATGTGTTTAAATCTCTCAAATTCAATCAATGAATATGTTTTACGATATGCTTGCTCTTCAATCTCATCTCCATTACTAAAATATTACAAAGAATGTATGAATAAAAAGTCTTATTTTCTGGTTGTAATGGAGCTAGGGTTAAGGTGATGTAAAGAGAGTAAAAGAAAAGGTTCAAACAAAAAAGTAGAGAATTATGAAAGCTGACATTTCAAACAAAATTTTCCATCAAAGCACATAAATTTCAATCTTTAAGCACCAATGCTTAGCTTCTTTCAATTTCAAGCTCTTTTCTTTTCTTTTAATCAGGCATCACTTCTTCTTTCTTTTCACGTAATTTCCAACCATAATTTCATGAGATATCACAAGTATATGCTCTACTAATCCTTGGTTTTGGGAAAAGAGGAAAAACATATAAAAAGTTTAGGGTTATATATGGATAAAGCAAAGAAAAGATAAACAAGCTCAATAGGTGCTCACTAAGGATAATATGTTTTAGGTTGGCATTTTAGCTCAAGTGGTTAAAATTCTTAATGCCTTTATCATCTTCACGCATATGTAATCTGAATGTAATATCAACAAGATATGAAGCAAGTTCTAGAGATACATATCATTGAAAGAATGGATAGTCAAAGATTATCATGTGAAGGCTCAAAAGCTTGAATTGGCATAACATTATAAAGTCAACATGATATATTTTTAGAGTCAATCCTTAAACCAATTAAATATTAAAACTTGCATGCACACTTATTCATTTGATTATATATTCATCTATCTCACTTAGTTCTCATACATAATACTCATAATCTCATAAACCAATAGGAGTTCAAAAAATTAATCATAGATTTTTCTTTATTTTATTTTGTTTTAAAGGGAAGAATGAAGAAAACCAAAATAAGAAAATTGATATTTTTCCAATACCCCCACACTTATAACATAACATTGTCCTCAATGTTTAAATAAAAAAGAATATAGTAGAATGTCAAAATGAAATAAAATGTGAAAAATAAAAGATAAGGGAAAAATAAATCAAATATAATTTTTTTATTTCTTTTTATGTGTGTGTGATTGGTTGCCTCCTAGTGAGACATGTGACTTGCTTATTCTTCATAGATTTGACGATTAACTCCACAAAAGCAGTTGATTTATGTCGTCAAACTTTTATAGAAAGGTTTCAAGCGATGCCTATTGACCTTTAGTATATTATTTGTTTCTAAACTTGTAATTTCAATAGCACCATAAGGAAAAATAGTCAAAATAATAAAGGGTCTAATCCAACAAGAACGCAACTTACCAGGAAAAAGTTTCAAACGCGAATGATAGAAAAGGCCTTTGTCTCTAGTATGAAACTCTTTTCTTGTAATCATTTGG